>VWZG01002506.1:560624-643143 GCA_013396735.1 Grallaria varia | reverse complement strand
AAATATATTTTTGCTGCAATTTTCCTCTGCTACCTTTTTCCCCTTTCTCCGTTTTTTTTTTTTGGTGGGGTGGGAAGGCTGTCCCGGGCTGCTGAGGGTTTGGCTGGGAGCCAACCCAAACTTTTACAAGGTGTGAAATTCTGGACGCACATTCTTGTAAGGATACATGTAACACCTAATCACAATTAGTCCCAGAGTCTCTGTAAATTTTCCTGGTAATTCTCACTCAGTGACCCTTAGTGTAATCCATCTGATAAATATATTGTGCTTAAGAAAGCAAAAAGGAGGATGAAGATGCATTGGCAGAATGAAACAGGTTCAGCAGACCAAGGAAAGACACAAAGGAGAAAGAAAAAAAAAAAAAAGAAGAAAGTTCATGTTCCAAATGAACTTGGTCCAATCTTTGTTCTAGATAATCACCATCATGAGTACATGCTGTAGTGAGTATTTCTGTGGCACCATTTGCACCTTTGCATTCTGCAACAAGACACATCATTTCACACAGGGCTGCTACACAGCCCCAGCTTTTGAATCTAATTAATAGTCTATATTAGAAAAAATGTTACCTCTTTTCTTCCTTCCCAGTTTTGTCTGAGCTTTCCCCAGCAGCTGCACTACTGGTACCCACAACATGATTCCCAATGAAGGCAAAGAGAACCAGTTATAGAGCACTCTATACCCACTACACATCAGAGGTCACCTAGCTGGGAGCACCTATGTGCCCCAGCTGAAGAGCAGGCATTCTCTTCTCCAGAGGCTCAGACCACCGAAGGAGTCCTAGACTCCCTCTGTTCCCTTCTGTGAGCTGTTAATTTCAAGCAGAGAGAGGAAATGTAAATATCAACATGGATAATTATTTCACTGCTCATTCTTTGCAAGATAATCAGACAGAAAAGATAAGACTCACTCTGAGAAACAGAAGCAGTAGAAATTTTTATCCAGCAACAGCATGTAAGATTCTGCCAATTCTTCTTACAAAAGCAATAGTTCATTGAATTGTAGCTGCTGCCTACTTTCATGTGCAAAAACAACAAGAACAGAAATCCCTCACTGTCCTTCTCTACATATTTTCAGGCAATCGCTACAAACATGACAACTTCTAGGATTATTTATTCTATGCACTATGTTACCATTTCTGCTGCTGATGTCAACTGCAGACAAGCCAGGCTTAGAAGCTCAGATTCAATCACAAAGCCAGAAGTAACATCACTACATCTCCACCCTTTGCATCTCCTACTCAATTCCCCAGAAGAGATTTCCACAATAACATGTAGAGTAATCACAAAGAGAATGTCATTAAAGTTAATGTGAAAATCAGCCAAATACCACCTTTAAAAGGAGTGGGAGCTATTTACTAAATAATACCGATAAAAATCTGCAAGATCAGAGTGTGGCCCAAAATTTTCCCTTTTATTTTTCACAGCAATCTCCTCCAGTTTCGCTACATATTCTTCCTCACCATTCTTCTGGTAACAGCTTTTCCCCACAGAATCATAGAATCACAGAAAATATCCAGATGGAAAGCCCACATAAGAATCGTGGAGTCCAACTCTCTGTTCCTCACAGGACTACTTAAATCTAGACCAAATGTCTAAGAGCACAGTCCAGACACACCCTGAATCCTGACACACTTGGTGCTGTGACCACTTCCCTAGGGAGCCTGTTCCAGTGAGTGCCCACCCACTCAGTGAAGAACCGTTTCCTAATGTTCTGTCTGAACTTCCCTTCATTCCATGTCCTTGTGTCCTGTCACTGGTCACCAGAGAGAGGAGATCAGTACCTCCACCTCTGCTGCCTTTGTTGAAACATTTATTTCCTAAGCTATGCTTTCCCTTTTTTCTTATCCCCTTCATTTCTTACCCAGTTCATGGCTGCCCATTTTACCTTCCCTTGCAAGGCCTCTAGAGTTGACTACAAGCACTCATCTTACCACACCTTAACAGATGAAGCACATTAACCACTTAAATGCATGCTGTTCCCTGGCTGTAGCATCTTCAGCCAAGGGACCTTCATGACAGGTAGCACATTCCAGGGACTGAGCTGTCAGATCCAGCAAAACTTGTGTCATAAATGTAACCTTCAAATACCAACCAGGTGTAAAATTCTACTAATTCGGTAATGCATGAAATTATATTGCTCAAATTCAGATCTCAAGGGACGGTTGACCTGAGAATTTCTTATGACATATTTACTGAGAAATGTTATGAATTATTGCATGGCTGAGATAGCTCTGTGACAGAACATTTGCAAGCAAAGATAAGAACAATTGTGCGTAAGTACAAGCACACAATTTGCTGTGCATAATATTAGCAGCATTTATTTTAGAAATGACCACCCACCTGACTGTCCCAAAAAACCTCCTAGAGTTGTTAGAAGATGCCAGGGAAAGTTTTCACTTGTAGCAGACTTTCTATCTTTAATAACACCACCTGTCACTTTTACAAACACATCATGCCCTTCACAGTTATCACATATTCTGCAAACACAAAAAAACCCCAAATTCTCCCACAGTTATTAACATCTGTTTCATTTTCTGATTCTGACAAACTGAAGGACAAAGGAATGATTTAACAGATTGCTACACATAAAGAAACCATGTAGTCCATGAAAAGATTCTTTAAATGCCCCTGTCAGAGAGCTTTACAAAGCACAGCTTAATGAACGCATGCAAATTACTGTAATGTATAAAATGCCTTATACCACTTCAACAAGTAATGTGCTTATGAAATCTATGGAGAATGGTAAGATAGATCAATCTAATTTGTCTTTGAAATAAAGTGATTTGGTTTCCTCCAGGTAATTTCAATCTCTTTTTTTAATGCCTTAAAGCATGCATTACATACAATGAAACATTGCTTCAGACCCTAGAAGATGTGATTATTCAATAGAAAAAGCATTCAGCAACAGACAAACTGGAAGCACACTGGTGCACTTCAATATTTTCCTTCAATGTTTTGACAGGCTGGCATTTTAAAAAAATTGTTTTTTCCAGGCCTTGCTGCATTTAAACAGCCCCTATTTTTTTTGCCATTGGTTGATGTGAGGTTGAAGCCTGAGTATAAGTCAGGCTGATATTTACAGCATGAGGAAATGCTCAGATATGAAAGCACATCAGAAAACAACATGCATCCAGGATAATCACTGCTGCTGTTTTCAACATTATTGATCTAGAAATCTGATCTTTTTTTTTCCCCATCAAGATAAGGAAAGAATAGCTTATGAGCTAAAATGATTTTCGATGAAAAAACCCAACATTTTCTAGAGCTTCATCCCTCTGGAAAACTGAAAGTTCTTTCTGTCAATTGACTTGAAAAAAACCCAGCATTTTCAGTGTTTTGTCAAAGAAGCTAAACCCCACAAGCACTCTTTAAGAATTTGTGTAAAAATAAACAGAACTTCTCTCATTCTGATCTTTAAAAAACAAACAAACAAACAAACAAACCACATGAAAAGGAACACAGATCAGTAAGCCCATCAGAAACTAGAGGGTGCAGTTTCTGGATCTTGGCTTTACTGTTTAGGTCAGGCAGGTGTGAAAGAGAAAGAGAACTGTGAAGTACCATGATTATCTCTTTGTAAAGACCTTGTCTTCCATGAAAATATCAGTCAGAAGAACCTAGCTACAGCAAGGACTCTCTGAGGACCGTTTTTCAGAGGATGAGTAGAACCTCTACTAAAAAGTAAAGAATGTAGAAACAGCGATGACTTGGAGCTGAGACAGATTGTATCACAGCTTCTGCGCTCTTTATTTTTCAGTAGAGGTGCTACTTATGGTTTTTAAAGAAGTCCTCAGACCATCAGGTGTACTAACATAACTGATTCTTGATAGTTTATAATTTTCAACCACCTTCAGCTTCCCTACTCATCTACATACTATGAATACAGAACACAAGCTGTCCGGTCTCTTGATCATCACTTCAGTCACACTCCTCTGAATCTGTGATGGACAAGGTCCAGGCTGCAGTTTACCAGTTCTTTCACATGCTATTTATTAGGCCTACAACTTTCCAGCTGGAGGGTGTCCAACCCATTCTACAGAATTTAAGTTTTCTTAGGAAATCAAAGGAACTCTCATGGTGGGACCACAAAAGGAAAACAAACACTAAGTAACACTTTCTTGGATGGTTCTTGGTTATGTTATGCTAGGACAATTCCCAATGTAGTAGTCTAATTGATAAAATAAACACTTTCAAGTTTTATATCATAGAATGACAGAATAAGTTAGATTGGAAAAGACCTCTGTGGTCATCAAGTCCAACCATTAATCCAGCACTGCCAAACCCACCACCAAACCACGTCCCTAAGCATCACATTGATGCATCTTTTAGACACCTACATGGACAGTGACTCAGCTACTCCCCTGGGCAGCCTGTTCTAATGCTTGACTACTCTTTTACTGAAGAAATTTTTCCTCATATACAATCTAAACCTCTCTTGGCACAACCTGAGGCCATTTCTTCTTGTCCTATCACTTGTTACCTGGGAGAGGAGACTGAACCACATCTGCTTGCAACTTCATTTCAGGTAGTTGTGGAAAGCGGTAACATCCCCCGGGCCTCCTTTTCTCCAGGCTAAACAACTCCCATTCCCTCAGCCACTCCTTAAAAGACTCGTGCTCTAGGTCCTTCATCCATTATAAGTTTCTTGTTACTACAGAAGGAATTGCTGTTACTGTCAAAGCTAGACACAAGTTTTGCTCAGTGCCTTAAGCAAAATGACCAAGATGAGCAGCACTTGGTGCAGGATTCTCATGTCTTTTTACCACAGGACCAAAGTTTATGCATTGAGAATTAACTAAACTGTAAAATAAAGAGTCCAGGTTGGAATATCATTTCAGACATGTATTGTGATCTCCTGATTTTAAAGGCACTAACTTAAAAAATCCTTTCCATTCTGTTACATGAACTATTCAGCATGTGCCAGGCACTGGGGAAAATGCTTTTATTTCTGTGCAAATGAACATACATTAGAGTGTTTATAACATTTTCTAGATTTAGGTTTATATAACTGACAATTAAGGGGCAATATCTTAACACTATGTATCACTTCTAGATGCCAGTTAGCAATATTTAACAAAGCAGGCTGTGCTTATTTTTACATCATGTGTTTGCATTCAAATTTGCAAGATCATGGGTTCTCCGGCTTTGCATTCAGCCAAAGACTAAAATAGGGAAATAAATGATCATGACAAACCTTCCTTTATTATACCTCATTTCTTAAAGTATCTCTTTTAGGTTCCCCCATTACCTTCTCTATTTTAAATTTGTTCTTTTTAACATAAATCTGTAAGTACAGAAAAATGTCTCCCCTTTTTGACTGCGCATCAGTCAAAGGCCAAGAGACTCACAGTTGATGTAGGTAATAAAGACAAATTAACAGAGTTCCTTGTCACTCCTCCTCTCTTATCTCCTGAGCTCATATAAAATTACACTAATTATTGTAAGTAAAATTAAACATTCTAACTTTTCCCTGAAATAGAGAGAAAATTATTATTCTTTGGAGTCAATCTTCTTACAGCTCCCTTAAGATGTAACATCTAATAGATTTTAGGGTAAAAAAGAGCCTCTTCTACATATTTCAGTTTCGGTCTAATAAAACAACTTCAATAAGGTACATTAACCAGAAGACCATCATTGACAAAATTATAGTCACACTGTGTGCAATGGAATGTGCTACATGATAATGCAAGAAAACATTTCTTAACCTGTTACTTTATGGTGGGATTTTTTTTTCATCAGGGATATCAGGTGGAGTGCATTGCTTTAAAAAAATTGGTGGGAAGCAAAGCCAGTCCACCCAGTCCCACATCCCTACCCACCAAGAGATTCCTGCCATCCACTGCAGCAAGGATATTCATCCATAGGTGCTACAAACTACCCGTACTGAACAGCAGCATAATCCATAATCAGCAACAACAAATGTATCTGGGACAATCCTGAACTGACAGTGAAGGAGAAGAGAAAGTGAAACCCTTGCTTTGATTAGCTTCTTGGCAAGCTAGTACAAATCCATATTCCTTGTTGAAAAAAACCAGAAAAATTAGGAGGTTTGTAAGATTTCAGGCTTTTTCCTACACAAAGAAAGCAAATTTCCAGTGGCTTGAAATGCTCTCTTTTCCCTGACCTGTGAGAAAATGCGAGAAAGAACTCACTGCTCTAAAGTCCGTCTCAAATGTAGCATCCAAGGCTCAAAGACTCCCAACTGGAAATATTTCTGTGAAAGTACAAAGTATTGAGCACCTTTACGGTGGTAGACACTTCTGAAGGAAAGGGTTCCTACCTGCCCTGACACAGGCAGAAGAGGCACACAACACAGCCACTGCTTCTGGTTTAGCAATGCCAAGCTTAAGTCACCTCGTTGCAACTCTACAGTGTCTGAGATACACAGAAATATGCTGCCATCATTGCAGCCTAGAGGTTGATAGAGAAATTTCATAAGGAACATACTTTGGGGGGTTTTTGTGTTAAAAGCAAGGCAGAATCACTAAGCTGCACTATTTCATCCCAGTGAAAGACTGGTTAAAGCAGCTGAATGCAATAAATGCAATGAATCTCTAACCCTTTCCCTTTTCTAATCAAAGTGACAACTGTTGGAAAATCCTATTCAAGTAATCATAAGAAATGCTAAAAGGGATTCCAGTAAGTTAAACATAGATAATATTTTTATGACTTATGAGGACAACATGGGTAAATTCAGCATTGACCATTATATTCACATCTGAAGATTATAACTCATTCCTGCATAAAAGGAAGAATTACTCAGAACTATCCACCAGTAACATCCTGCCTCAGAATCACAGAATCATTTAGGTTGGAAAAATCCTTTGAGATTATCAAGTCCAACTATTACCCCAGAACTGCCAAGTCCAGCACTAAACCATGTCCCTCAGTGCCACAGCTACATGTCTTTTAAATACCTGCAAGATTGGTTATTCAAGCATTATCCTGAGCGGTCTGTTCCAAAGCTTGACCACTCCTCACAGGACTTGTGTTGTAGACCCTTCACCAGGTGACTCAAAAAAAATCCACAGGAGAAACCAGAGGACTACCATGTCCTCGTTGAAATAGTCACCTATTAACAAGGACCAGCTGCAATTCCACAGGTGTTTGCCCATGAAAGAAAGAAAAGGATGTTCCCTCTTGTGTCAGAAACAAAAACAGAGGCTGGAGCTGTGAAGAGAAGCAAGATCAAAGAGTCTGAGTGGTGGCTAGGAAGTCTTTCTAAGCAGTCAGTCATGCCTGCTGCTAGAAGTGGACAATAGGCACCAAGGTTCCCTGAAAATTCAGAAATAATTCAGAATAAATTATCAAGATAAGGCTTATTAGCAGACAGGCTAGTGGCAGAATTAGTTCACCATGGTGATGATAAAACAGTACTAGAAGAGAAGAGCAATTTTAAGAAAAGGCAGCTAAAAATACCTGCCTAACACACACTACTCCAAGTCCTTCTCATCTCCAGTATGGTGATGCTTCAAAGTTAGCTGTCCCAGCAGACAATGCTGTTCTCTGTCTGCTAGCATCACAGTGAAGTATAGCATGTAGTGGAAGGCTTGCAGTCTCTGAGGATTGCGTGTCTCTGTGAATGATGCGGATAGCTGCATTTTGTTCCAGTTACTGTGAATTAGGAGCAGAATCCCATTGTCTGGCAAGTCTTCGGCACAGGCTTCAGCTGAGGAAAGTGAGTACAGTGCTTCAGCTGCAGTATTGAAGAAATACCCTACACAGAAGGATGAAGTGGGTTTTGTCCAGTTCTCCATTCCTGCTTTGTCCAAGTAGACCAACAACACAATGTTCTCTCCACAGAGACACATGCACACCACACAAGCCCTTCCTACTATTAGCAACAAAAGACCAAGACCAATGCCCAAAATGTTTTTTGGGAAGGGAGCTGACATTGCCAATTGCAAGGATCTGGCAACAGCAAGGAAATTCTTACACTGACCTTGGGCTGCAACCTTCTGACATCTATTAACAACCAACAGAAGTAGAATCACTAACTGCTGCATTAAACGTAAAATAGATGGTAGTGCAAACACATAAGCAGTGGCCAGCCTCCTTTTTAGCCCCTTCGGTAACACAATCAGATCACATGCACAGTTTGTTTTTTCCAACCTCTGTAAATGCTTCTATGCATTCTCAGAAAAACTATCCTGAATTTACCAAATTCTCTCTTCAAATGATTTTCATTTTCTATCCAACTATTGCATTTGGAGTTTATTCCAGAACTTCATCTCTTGGGGTGTTTGAAAAATTTCTTTTAATTTTCAGTTTAAATTAATTCAGGACTAATTAATAAACATATAATCTTGAGCAGTTATTATCCTTGAATTTCAACAGTTCTCCTCCTTCTCTGGTGTTTGCCCTCCAAAGTAATTTAGAGCAAAGATTTTTTTCCTGAACATTGTATATAAATTGCAAGGAACGTAAGCCTAGTGGTTTTTGGAAGAAAGTCTGACAGAAGGTAACCAACCACTAGGAAAATGCATTTAACTTGGTTTTATACTAATGAACAAGAGGCAGATGCTGATTTCCTATCCTAGTTACTCCAGTATAAACCAGGAATGATTACACCTGTATGGAGAGCAAACCATAACCTATGGTCAGCTGAGAGGCAAGAACTGCATCTGAGCAGGCATCTGCCTAGGCCTGCAGCGAGGACCGTGAGCACTAAGCTGTCAGCAGAGAATACCTAACAGAGGAGGGGAGAACAGAAGGCATCTGTCATGTAAGAGCCATTTTTTAGAGGACTTGGAAAATGAAAGGCATCGACCACAGATTTCCTTCAGTTTAAAGGGAGTTGAAAACATCAGGCATCTAGACTTCCTACTCTCAAGGTAAATGCTGCATCTACTTCAATTCAAATTGGACACTAGGGAAAGGTTCACTGAAAGTGTGGCCTGTCACTTGAACAAGCTCCCTAAGAAAGTGGTCACAGCACCAAGCCTGTTAGAGTATAAGGAGTGTCTCGACAATGCTCTTAGTCATACAGTTTAGTTTTAGGCAGCTCTGGAAACAGCAGGGAGATGGGCTCAGTGATCCATATGGGCCCCTTTCAGCTGGAGATATTATGCAATTCTGTGTCTATGCAAAAGGCAATTTTATGCAATCCCTGTTTTTCAATGTAACCGTCATACTTTTTTCATTGAATTCAATACCATTCAAATGTGTTAGGAGTGGTCTGAGGACACAATGCATCAAGCCTCTCATGAGAGTGCCAAACCACTCTCATGCTGCTTCAAAGCTGTGGTGGCATTGCCATGGACAGCACTGAGACTTCCCACTTCATGAACCACAATGTCTGAACATCCACAGACCCTATTTTAAATACTCAAGGAAGTCTGAGGTCCAGGATGGAGTGACTAAATAGAGAGAAAGAGGTGGGTCTAGGGCTCAATTCCTCTCATCCTTAATGTGGATACCTAAAACAGCTTAGATGAATTGCACACAGCTATAGGGTCCAATGATCATAAAAGGGATCTAGGGAGAGTAGCTTTGAAGTAGGCACTTATGCCATAGATAAGGTAGTTGAGACAAGTCTTGCTGATGAAGTCTGCCTCATGAGAGCTGGTATTCAGACAGATCTGAAGGCACAAGGAGTGGTTCAAAGGATGGGTTTTCAATGACACCGTGATCTAATCTTTAAATCTTTATTCAGTCCAGCCTTTTCTATCTGAACATTAAATAAAAGAATTTGAGATTTGGCTCCATGATAGCAGCAATAAAAGTCATCAGGAAGAGTGATTTATAAGAAAATATTAAAATAACTAAATATAGCTATGTATAGCTTGACTAAAGCCACTATTGAAAGAGAAATATTATAATTATCCACAAGCTCTGGGAGGATACACACACCAAGGATTTTTTTTTAATAAGGTTTTTCAGGAAACCATACTTAGAGTAATGTGATTATACTGAGCAAAGTAAAATTTAGGCTGACAGGGAAAAAATTCCTAATAATGAAGTGTAGTCTATTGTAGAATAATCTTCCAAAAGAAATTGGCTGAAGTCCAATCACATCTAAACCATGGACAAAGCCTGTCCAAGACTGGACAAAGATCTGCAGAGAACTATCCTGCTGCAAGATGGACTAGATGACTCAACAGTGCTTTTTCATTTTTAAATTCCTATCATTCCACTCTATAAAATAATCCAATAAGTCAAAGGGAAGAGGGAAATAGGCTTAGCAACAACAGCACAGCTGCCTCCGAGGTCTGCAGGCTGCAAACAGTGCAAGACAGACTGATTGCACTGAGGAAGGAAATATCTGTATGTGGTCAGAGCACTGGCTTAATGGCTGATGTCCCCTTTTTCCCCCTTAATAGAATAACATTACCAAAAGAATCGACCCTGTGTTGAAAATGTATCAATCATGATTTTTGCTGCACCAGCTACTCATAATTGGTTTAAGGTTTCTTGATCTCTGATGTCAACCGGTGTTAAACAAAACACCAAAAATATATAGCCTGTGGGCATGCAATTCCACTAAAATAATCATACCACACATGGATCTACAAGGAGTAGGGTAACAATGTTTTCTTTAGGTTGGGATACCCATTTTAAAGCCAGGCAATAGTTTACTCTTTCATTTTGAAGAGGCTTTGACATTTTATAGCTAAAAAATCTTGCTGAGAGTCTGTGCTAATCTACTGTCTGTTTTCTGTTACACTTAAGTCACAAATAACAGATGCCCTCTTCAAGAATGACAATTCAGTTTAGCTGTGGATTTGGTTTCCCTCTCCAGAGAATATTAGATGGTCTTTCCAATATGTATATATACATAAAAAATTATATTTTAAGAAGAAAGTGCTTTCGAAGTGTTACATTAGTTTTCTACAACCCATTGCAATTCCACTTTTCCCACAGCAGCCACACCCTATAATGCTGACCATTCTACCTCCTTCATGGAGAGGCCTGAGATTTCAGAGAATCTAGTTAGGATGTATAGCAGAGGACAACTTTTCTAATAAAAAAATTTAAACAAACATAATTTGAAGAATAAATCTAGATGCCACAGAGTTTTTGCTTTATTTTTTTTTGTCATGAGGGTTTTTTCTGCCTCAAGTGCTCAATTAAGCATACAACAGCAGAGACATGATTTCTGTTTTTCGAAAGAAGGAATATTAATGAAAATTTATGTCTGCATAATAAAACAGTGATCAACAACTCACAGCTTGCACCACTGATTCTGAATTATTCAAGTAATTTCTCCCTGATTTCTTCCCCTTTTTCAATGAACTTTCCAAATTAGAACCCAAATTACTAATTTCCTACTTTTGTTCCTTTGTAAAAGAAGTTAGGAAAAAGCAAATATTAGAATTTTACCTTGTGCAATCCTTCTACATGTTTCTACATTTGAATTTTTTTTTTCTCTCCTTAAGATAATACTCACCATAAAACATGAACCACCCTTTAACCAATACAACTACTAATTCCTACTCCTGGCGACAGAGCCAAGGCAACAAAGTAGTAGCTGTGTCCTTGCAGTCTGCCAGCACTTTGCCTTAGTAGAAGGAACCCACTGCTCTTAACTTGTCTGAATGTATACTGAGAGAAAAACTGTCTGCCCCATTAGAGATCAAAGGGGTTGGACACATACTGCTGCAGGACAGGGTTCAAAGAGCAGCCTGAGATGCCATAAATGATGGAAGATAATCAATGGGAAGGCACTGGGGGCCAAGAGACAGGTCTGTGGACTGCAGGGGTGCAGGTACCTGACTGGGGCAGGGATAGGAAAAGGAGCAGACAGAGAATGGGCCTGTATGAAGCAGTACTTTATCATCTTCAAATGACCACAAGGCAGAAGACACTGCCTACCAGAATGTCCTGAGAATGTGAAGAACTCGTTTTATCCTGCAGCTTTCCTGGTAACCTGGACAGAGATCTGTATGCAAACCCAGCAACGAAATCTCTGCTGCAGCCCTTGGGCTTCTTTTCCACTTGATGTCTAAGTACAGAAAAAACAAATAGCAAGACCAGGTGCAATGAGACAGAAGAATGGAAAAGCTGATTAAAGTATTTTCCAAATCCCACACAGAGGGGCAGAACAAGGAAGAAGTGGAATGGTTCTAGTATCATGCACTTACTCTAACACTCAGCACTAGGTACCAGAAATTTTTGGGGTCACTGGTTCAGTGTGATCACTATTGGGAAACCAAAACTGACTGATATGAAGTCTGACCACAAACTGAGATTATTATGGAAAAGATAAATAGAAAATTAAAAAACTGAAAGGAAAAAAAACACCCAAAACCAAATCTTTCCCCAAAAAAACACTACACAAAAGCACTTTTATTCAACTGAAAAGAGTAATTGGAAAACCAGAAGAAGCATTTGGTGGCTTGAGATTTTGTATGTTAGCATTTAATAGTCCTACTCCAGCAGAAAATCCAGGGGACCAAGGGGTAAAATAGGAGAGAAGAAGCTGGACAGTGACAAAAGTGTGCAAAAGCTGTCCTTCTTTTAGGGTAAGCAAAAGGAAACCATCTCAGCTGGAGAAATCAGGGAAGACTTAGAATTAAAGGTGCACTTTTCAACTTCAAATTACCTCCCACCTCCTCACACGCACAGCAAGAGAAGATGTGGGAAATTAAAATGCATGAAATTTGAGGGGGAAAACCTTTCCTTTTTCTTAAAATCTTCTAATTTCAGGGTCTGAGTCCTGACTTTAAAGCTTAGATAGTTATGAATGGCACCTCTCTTGTTTTGTTTTGAGTTGCATGTTATAAGCTACTGTCCTGAGGACTCCTGAAAGGCTTTGTTTGGATGGTTTCGAGTTCGGGGAATGAGGGGCAAAAAAGGCAGAACAAGGGGATAACCATCTTTAGAAAGTATCCATACATCTCTGCAGTGTGTCCCAGGTGTTTTTAGGGATTAAGGATTTTCGTATGCAGTGGGTGACATGTTCAGATTCTTGTAAAGTCAAAATGCTCCTGGGCTTCCCTTCCACTTTGTAACTGTATTGGGTCTGGCTGAGATGGAGTTCATTTCCATGTAGCAGCCCTCATGGTGCTGTGCTTTGCATTGTTATCTACAAAGGTGTAGATAACACAGCAATGTTTTGGCTACTGGTGAGCAGAGCCAGCACAGCATCAGTGCTGTCTCTCACCAGTCCGCTCCCCTGTATCGAGGGCAAGATCCTGGGTGGAGACACAACCAGACCAGCTGACCCAATCTAACCAAAGGGATATTCCATACTATATGACATCAGCTTAGATATAAAAGCTAAGGAAAGGATTTGTTATTTACAATGTTCGCCTTCTCAGCAACTGCTATGTGTACTGAAGCCCTGCTTCCTGGGAAGTGGCTGGACATCACCTGCTGATGAGAAGTAGAGTATAAACCTTGTTATTTTCCTCTTTGTTTGTGTGCACACAAACTTTTGGTTTTGCTTTAGTAAGCTGCCTTATCTCAACCTACAAGTTGTTTTCCATCTTATTCTCTCTCCTCTGTCTAGCTGGGGAGTGATCGAGCAGCTTGGTGGGCACCTGGTGTCCAGCCAGGGTCACCCACAAAAATAACCTTGAGCAAATTTAACAATTACAGGGCTTTTTTGAACCAGAAACATTTACAAAAGACTACCAAAATTTGTTTGGCACTCTGAACTAGAAGAAAGAAAAATTCTTTAGAAATGAGATTCTTAAATAACTACACACAAAAATACAGCACGTTTATATGCTTTGATTGTTGTCACAATGTTGAAGTGTCTGTGAGTGCAATTGCATTACCCAGTTAAGGCCCAAATTGTCAAATTTATTCATGCAGTGCAGGCGTATCATATTTTAAAATTATTCCAATCAGTTAGATAACCCTCCTTGTCTGCACATGAAGCCATTCAACAGAGACAAGAAAAAATCCTTTACAGTTTTTCTTTAGATTCCAGGGTGGGTTGGATTTTTCAGATTAAGCCTTACTGAGACATAGAAGACTTAATAGTGAAAGCACTGTACACTCTCTGTAATTCAGAAAATGGGGGTATAGAGGTACGTGTCCTCACAACTTCATCAAGAGTGAAGGCCTAGGTTCCTTAAACACCACAGGCTTTTCAACCAACATTCCCAATGCAATGTTAGAATATTGTATCACGATTCTCCTGCATTAGATTCTTCTATGGGTTCAATAAAGGAAAAACAGTTGTACACAAATCATGAATTTACAATACCTGTAATTAATCAAGATTAACCACAAATACAGAAGACTAAAGAGTCCTATCTTTCACTTAGGAAAGAAAGGCACATTCTGGCACACCAGGTTTTGAAAGATTTACAACACAAGCATAGGATCATAAGGTCTGCTGGTTACACAGTGTTTTCGCATGACTGAAAGACATTTTCTTGCCACTAATAACACCAGTTTAAATTTTAATGGAGCTGTTCTGAAGAAAAATAATTAACATATGGTCGACTTCCCATATATTAGAGAAAACAATAATAGCAACTAAATCAGTATCTTCTGTATAATTTCAGCTGTCTTGGTCATGATGAGTTGTGCGTCTGACTCATCTCACAGACATGTATCACATAATGAGAATGAACACAAATTGTTTGCAGTATCAAGGATTAGGTTTTACCTAAGACAGAGGAAACAGGACCATATTATGAGGGACTACCTAGAAAGCAGCAGCCAGCCAACCGTTACCTCTGAGTCACAGAAAATCCCTGACAGGTGGTTAATTGATAATACCGTATCACAAGGCAATCTCTACACTCTCGGCTTGATTGCTAAGCTTCAAGTGAGGGCACGTTATCTTGGCTTTTCACAGTCCCTCAGTTTAAGGTGTCATTCCAAACACTTGACTTACAAGCCCTACATCCCTGCAGAGTGGAGTTCTTCTAAGAAATTTTTATCTGCTACAAATGGGTCTCAAAGCAATCTCAATGCCATAGAGGACCTCTTGGGATGCTATGTCCTACCAGTTATGGTCACCAGCCCAACACTAGTAGATGTCAAAGAGAAATCAGGACACTGAACCCATCCAACAAGCTCTTGTCAGGACCTGCTAGGTGATGTTTAAGGATGTTAGCTGACATAAACATAACAGGGAAATGATTAATGGTATCAAGTCTGGCATGCAGGTTCTTATTCTGGCAGACACTCACCAGACTGTGGGTTCGACTTAGTCACAAAAGGAGGATGTGAAGAAGACCAATCAGATAACAAAAATAGTCTTCAAAACATATGCCTCTACTTGGAATATTTATTAACACAGCAATTCAAGCAGTCTTATTCTTAGAACGAGAAATAAAATAAACAGAACAATCCCAACTGTCAGAGTACCACCAATTAATCATGAGGTTTCCTGTGTCTCAAGAAAAACAGAGAGGCATCTAAACAATTGTCCATCCCTTGGCTAGGACCCCCCAATTTCAGCAGAGCAAAGCAAGGAGCTTGTAGCAACTGGACTTCTGACTGAAATGGCTGGTGTAGGACCTGGAAGCAGATGGAGTAAATCCAAGCTGTTGCTTTCCATAAAGTGTGGGGATAGAAAGGTAATGCCAAAACGCAATACAAAACATATCTTGGCTGTATCACTCTTGAAGCTGTCCTCTTAGCTGCATGGGAAGAACAAGCACCTAACTAACATCTACAGGATCAGATCTGGATTCCCACCTCCATCTTGGCACAACAGACTCTATAAAAATTTAGAATGCCAAAGGATTAACCCACCCATCATTTAACTCAGATGTCAATAAAATGATTGCCAGGGTTCAGAAAATACGAGTGGCCCGGTAGACAAACTTCTGCTTCCATCAATCAGCTTTTCATTAACATCATTCAACCAAGCCTCTATATGCTGAATAAAATCTGCTTTCTCTCTTTACCATGCAAATACCTCTTATATAATACATACTGCAACAATAAATCCTTCAGTGTCCCTTTTCCTTGTAGGGAAACTGTCTCTGCACTGCTTTATGCTGAAAATATTTTTCAGACCTCAGCACAGGCAGTAACTGTGATATTTCCTCCCTGTGCAAGCGCATCCAAAGATTGCCTTTTTCATTTTCTCCCTCGTAAGGAAAGGTATTGCCATCAGAGATCTTCAGCTCCACCCACTGGGCTGTGAGTCATTGCATGGATGAAAGCTCCTCCTAAGATTGTCCTAGTTATGAGAAGCCTAACTTAGACCTCCCTCCAAAATGAATGAAACATGAATGGTAGGCTGTTTTGAGGGGCTTTTGTTTCTCTGCTCTTCTGTTTGATTCCCTGAAATATTTTCAGATATAATTTAGAGGGGAAAAAACCAAAACAAAAAAACCCCAACCAACAAAAAAAAAAAAAAAAACCTAAAAAAATAAAACAAATGGAAGCTCATGCTTCTAGGGGCTTTTAGCACTAGAAACAGAGCATAAAAAGAAAACAGCCTCAAACTGTCTTCTTCTCGGAGTGTTGCCACAGCCAGAAAATATGATTCTCTCCTCACAGAAAATAGGTGAATTTCAAAAATAAAATCCAAGCGTGGACTCATCTCTCATTTTCATTCATCCATTCTCAATTTGTCTATACATTGAAGGAAACACAAAAACTCTGTGTGCATGTGAAGGCAACCATCTGTAAGCAAAAGGACATTATATGAATGTAACAAAGAAAAGGCAACAGAAGGATCTGTTCCTGTAGTAATTGCCGTCTGCTGTTACAGTGCCATTTTGAGTTGTCAAAGCTTGGGACCTAAAATAACCCCCTCCATGTTTTCTTCAAGGCTTTTCTGTATCCCACTACTTCTCTTCTGAATTGTCTTCATAAATTCCAATTCCTCAACAGCCTTGTTACAGACTTTCAGGGAAAATGCCAGAGAGACAGATTTTCTTATGCAGCTCCAAGACACTTCCTTATCCTGCATTATTACCTCCTCTACTGCAAGAACACTGCTTCTCCTGGGAAGAATTTGATTTCCTTACTTATCAACACCTTCCTCTGCACATCAGCGTGTTTCCTCTCACCCTCCTTCAGTCACATAGTGCAAAAATCCTAGAAAAGGTGAAGTGTTGTATGTGTTAATGAAAGACTGATGAGAAATTGACTGCTAATAACATAGATGCTGCATCCCATGTTGCTATGGGATTTGCTACCAGCTATCAAGCCAGAACATGTGTGCACAGGTAACAAATATACCATGGAGAGGCACTTGTGCACCCCGCTATTAGCCTGAAACAGATTTTCCAGCATTTGAGCAGTGACCCGTTAATAGCTTACATAATGAAAAACAACACCAAAATGAGTCAGTGTGCTTGGCAAATTCAGATCATTAGCCACAAGAAAGCACTTCAAGTAGAGCAAGGGAGAAACACATACCCCAGAGAACATTAAATAGAGAAGTCTTATTAGTGATGAGTAAACAGGTGCAACATCCCTCTAGACCTGGCAGGATGCACTCCTTTATTTCCCACAGAAAATTCCTCTCTGAAAGACTGGGTCCCACCTTTCACAACAGAGGACAAGATGGACTCTTGACATCCTTTCCCAGGTGCCCACTTGCCAAAAGGGAACTCTGTAAGAAATAAGCAGGAAGATAAAGTGCATGGGTCCTACAACTGCAGACTCACCACTGTGCCATCATAGCAGGAGCATGCAGAGATTAAGAGCAATCCATGCACACACCCATACTGTACACAGTGTGATAAGGAAAGACTGGGGCCCTCTGGGAGGCACTCCAATGGTCTGCAAGCCAACTGAGCTTCACTAGGTGGGGGCTTTGGTGCTTTTCAGTAGGAAGTTGGACCAGAAGAAAAACAGACAAACTAGTTTTTCATCCCCCTAAAAAAACCCGCAGACTGAAGCTAATTCCAGTTAACAGCGTCACCAGAAAAAAAAAAAAGGGGGAGGGAGGAAAAAAAATAGAGAGAAGCAAAATTCAAGTAAGCTGCACAGGGCTGTAACTGTTCCACTTGAGCAGTAGAGGCAACTGACAGCCAATATAAGCACATGGAGTGGTAGCTGGCTATTGCAATGATGGCCAGGTACCAGCTTGAAATATCTAGAGAGCCTCTTACACTACAGCTTTGGAAAGCCCAGTCTAAATGTTTTTACCATTTCAATGAGATATTTCAAATTCTTTTTTAAAAACTTTTTAAAAATATGGGTAAAAAAAATGCAAAACAAAAATGCAGGTTTCCACTGACCCAAACCAGTATTTATTATGTTCTACATGAAAATGCAAATCAAAGTAGATTCCATGTTATCCCAAAATGTTTTTTGCTTAAAGCATGATTTGGCAAGTTTTTTTTTAAATGTTAATCGTTCGCATTGCAATATAAGGCATCAGAGCACATGGACAGCACACTTCCTTCTATGTGAAACAGTTTAAATCAAAGGATTTCCAGAGTCACAGTCTCCAACATAGACCAAAGCTGCTTGAAGCACTTACATTTCATACTTTCAGCAATCCTCCACTTCTGTTCAGGGTTCCCCACCCTAGCTTTTATCCTCAAGATATGACATATTATGTAGCACTTCCCCATATTTCATTTTTATGAAATTGGAGTGACTCCTTTGATATAAAATATGTAATTTCTTCTCATAAATGGCCAATACAAGGGCCATTTGACAGGACAGGATGTTGCACTACTGTTTGAGACGCCTATCTCGGCAAGCAAGTCTGACACTACACACAATGCTCACTTGGCTTCATTTCCTTATCTATTTTATGTGCATGAACAGCTGGAGATGGACGTATAGAGGCTCTAACCTTCTGCGGCACATCTAAAAAAGTACAGAACCAAAATCTATGCAGCTGTGAATGCCAGAAAGCCATCTGTATACAAGTTAATTGCTTTTGGTTTGAATAGCTTCCATTTTTATCCTGCCATCTACATTTGCACCTATTCAGTGGTTCAATTTGGACGCAGCAGGGGAACATGAGGCATGCTCCAACCCGGCTCTTCTGTCTTCCAGGGCTGCTTCACTGCAAGCCTTCTTTCAAAATCATTTCCTCCCTTGAACATTTTTTCCCTTCTATTTGTTTCAGAAATAAACCAAACCAACCTAAGGACTACTATTTACACCAACACTTCTGTGATGTGAATTACTGGGCTGAGTGGAGGACAGGAGTAAAGCACAGGCTTATTTCCTGGTTTCCCAGCCTCACTTACTTTCTAGTGACAAACTTGAGCTGTTCAGAAGCAACAAATTCAGCCCAAGCAGGAGGAACATCGATGTCAGCCTATGAGGCACCTTTAACTGATTACTTTGAAAAACGACCAGTTGCTCCTTTTGTTCATTAAATCTGTAGATACGCATATGTATGCATGTATAGTAAATTAACAATGCAAATCTTGTAAGAAAAAATCCTTCAACTTCTACTAAAAATCTTGCTACTAATTACAAATGTGATTCAGACCAGTGATGTACTGCTAATTAGCAAAAATAAGCAGTCCTGTTTTCCTTGGAGGAAATTAGTATGACCTAACTAGGGAAAATAAATCTGAATTTAACACTAAACATTTTTGCTTTGTACCCTCTAAACAGTTTTTGTTAGCTTTGACAGGTTTTTAATAATGGCCCCATAAAAGCATCAATATTAGCTAAGCAGATCCACTATTTCCTTTAGATCTCTTCATCTGTAAATCTCAGAATGCAGTTTTTGTCAGAGATTGCATGCAAAGACAGAAGTTGTTTCATAGGCAGGCTTAAGCTTGCAATATTTACTGAAACCAAAACAAGTAGATGGAAACACTACCAAAGAAACACACACAGCAACTTTTCTGTATTGGCCTTCTAGGCATTATATCTAGGCCTTCTATGGCCTTCTAGGCATTATAACTAAACTAAAATGCTATTTATCGTGACCTTTCCCATTTACTTTACAGTTACTGGTCAAAAGTACAGTGTCATTCTGCAGACACGCATAATCAACTTTATTTTCCAATCTAATTGAGAAATTGAGCTGTTAATGCCAAGAAACATTAAGGAGATGTTGCTCCACTGAACCTGCTCTCTTTAGCTACCTGGTGTTAGATTGTGATAAAAAAATGGCTCTGTGCACACCCAAAGGAGCACAGGGGATCACAGTCACTGGGGAGAGACCCAAAGCGCCTGCTCCACTTCCCCCAAGCCCACCGCTGGAGCACTCCCATCTGCAGCACACAGGGAGCGTGGAGGCACTGTGGCAGCTCAGGGAGCCTCAATAATCCCTGGAGACATAAACCTCAACCCAGGCCCACCAAGGGAGTCTTAGCTTTGGGGACCAGAGGAGTCACCCATCACCAGGATTCCAGGGGAGAGGCTATTTGGGTCACCCCATGGCATGCTCCCATGGGCAAGGCCACCAGAGGAGGTGGCTACCACAGGGACCAAGGGAGTCCCAGCCAGCTGGGCATAGATTGGGAAACAGGGTCCAGAATCAGGTATGTGGACGACCAGTTGCCAGCAGGTCTGTAGTGTGCACTTGTGTCCACATCTCTGTGTCAGGGGTTTGTTCTGGCAGTGGGACCAAAACAGAGACTTTGGCAGCTCATATGTCCAGGTGCCAGCACCAGCAGAAGCAAGATATTTAGGGCCAGATGTTGGGGACAGTGACTATCTAAGCCCAGCTGCTGGAGGGATCCATAGTGTACAATCATACACATTATATACTCCCCACTCACAGGTGTCAATCCTGAGCAGCAAGCAAGGGGAGCAGGATGTGGTCATTGCTGCTGTTTGTCTTTGCATGAGTACAAAATGTGTCTGTTGATCTGTGTAGCTGGCCACACATAAAATGTACATCTACACTGCATGTGTATGCGTGTGAGCCCACTAGCACATTGCTGTAGCAATACAGCCCAGCCTCTCTGCTGTTTGGATCCAGGGACATGGAGCTGTGGGAGCCACAACTTGAATGGACTGCTGGATTCAGCCTCCCCATAACATCTGGAAGTTCCCAGTAAAGGTGGTATCCATCATGCACAAGCTAACAATTAGTTAGAAATAAATGGATGTGATAAAACTGGCAATTCTCTGAAAACTGACACAGTTGTGATCATCTCACGGTAGCTATGACATAAGACAAAGTCCAGACTGAAGGACTGTCATAATAGTCTCCATATGATCTTTTGTGTAGAAGCAGTGAAATGATTTTTTTCTTTTTCTGGTCAAAAAAGCACATAAATTGCCTGGCATCTGCTCTTGTGGTCCTCTGCCATTTCCTTGTCTACACACAACAGCACATTCTTCTAATCTGCACCAAAAAGAAAGGAAAGGTTTCAGGTCAGACCACTGCATCAACTTGCATTTTACTTATTTTCTCATTTATAACTATGCTTCAGGATATACTAATTTATACGGAAATATTCTCCTATGTACGAATACTGGACAATTTCGACATAATTTATGCCCTATTCTATTTCTCCAATCTGCAATAACTGGGAACTTCAAGAGAGATGGGTCATCAGAGTCTAATATTTAGGGATGACTCAAAGACACAGTCTGATCTGCCTCTCAGCAGCCTTATGCTTCACCTACTTTAACAGAAGTACTTCTAATTTGTACCAAAGCAAGAACAGCATCAGGTCCCCAGTTTCCAGCAACAAAGTGTCCCACAGCATCAGGACAATATTATAAAATATCATATACCATATACACTTGAGGCAATCAAAGTCCTTTTGCTAAGTAAACAATAAATGACCAGAGAGCATTACAGATGCTGGCTTCATGCTTTTCGAATGCAGACAGTACTCAACACGTATTGTCCCCCCAAAACAGGAGGAGAGATATTCCCACACCATGGAAAACAACAGCACTGGCTGAATAAGGAATGTCTACGAAGACATCATGAATTAGCAGAAAACGAGTTTGGAAAGATATTAAACATTTTCCGTGGGGAATAAGAACACTGGAGATTATTTACTTTGCTTTAATTACTTTGGCACATTGCTAGATTAGTTTTTGTACGCTACTAGATTTCCATACCATCATTTAACAAATGCAAAGAAGCGAGTTCATGTTCTGAATATTTAAAGTTCACCCTCTCCATATTATCTTGTCCTGTGCTGGAGTTTCTGCCACTCATTTCACAAATAAGTAAGAACGCTACAGCTTCACTTTAAAAATTATTATCATTACAGTGACGCAAGCAGCAATCCTAATTTCTAGGAGTGTCTCGCTTGATTGCCTTGCGTCTGTCTAGATGTGTTTTGACAAGAATGCACTGTTAACATACACAATATCAAAGCAAGGATAATCATCAAGTTTCACTGATGCTTTCGATCTAGATTACTTTAGGTCATCTTCCACTCTCCTGAATGCTTTACTTTGATGGAAAGCTGATAATAAGCCAATTTCCAGGGGGGTTATAACTAATAAAAACACAGTGTAATGTTTGAAAGAAGTTTCCCTGAAGGCTTTATGAAGTGTTTAATAGGCTTTATAGTTACAGACCATATTACAACACAACACTAATAAAATAGCAGTTTTAGACTCTCCAGTAACTAGAGCACAAAGAAATCGGGGCGGGGTGGGGGGGGGAAACCAAACAAAAAACAAACAAGAAAAAAACCCAACCAAACAGGAAAAAAACACTTGTCCCCCTCTTTTGATACTAATAGATTTATGACAGCCTGTGCTGAAATAAAGATCTTATCTTTTCCTTGGCTCTGTCCTATTACAAACTGTTTAAAGAATGTCATTTAGAAGAAATCCAACATTTTGCTGCCTTGAAAAGAACTGTCTGTACCTAAAAACAACTGCAAACAGTACCATTTAAATACATTTAAGCAAACAAGTCTATTCAAGAAACAATGTTCTGTGAGCAACAGGATTTTAACCTGAAATTTCCTCAAACTAATTTGCCACATTTTATTTCACATTAGGAGGTTTGGACACGAGTACTGTTAAAAAGCTTTGGACTTCCCTGCAGCACTGACAGAGCCAGGACTTTCCTTTTCTCTTCTCCATTAGTGCAGTATCTAAGACACTATTCTCCACATACATGAAAATTCCCAAAATAATGAATATCATTATTATAATAAAATAAAAACTGACCAAACAGTAAATACCCATGCAGTCATAAACAATTTGAATTGTAGTGTACCCAGAGATACCTGAAGGATTACTCCATGCAACATGACAACAGAGTTAATTTAAAGCCAACTGGGAGAAATTAAAAGGCTCAGGTTAATTATTGCTTTACAGCTGAGCTGGAGGCATGAAAAACAGAGCAACTGAGAAGACCGTGGAGATAAGCAATCCACGGTTTCAGCTTGCCTGGTCTCTCTCTACTTCTCGTCTGCTCTCAAGCTGGGCACCACGACAGGGCTCTTCAGTAAGCAAAGAGGCCACTTCAGAAGTCCCTGTCTTCCAATAGCTCGTCCCTTTTCTCTGCTCTTCACTGCGCTCCCCCTGCTCGATTCCCAACGTGCCTGTCCTTCACATTACTAAGGGAAGAGGGGATCTCACCAGCTGAGATCCTTCGCTGCCACTACTATTGAAGTGTGAGGTAAAACTAGTAAAACTAGGAAGCTTTATAAAAGTTGACAATTTGTAAAGGAGATGTTGAGAAAGATGGTTCGTTGTCCAGGGAAAGGAAAACAGCAAAGGCAAAGAAGTGTTCCCTGAAGATGGACATTTACAGAATTCTTTGTCAAAAATGTGAGCTTTGCAGTATTTGGTGATAGAAACATGAAAGAAAATGACAAATTTACTGGACTAAAGCAAGAAAAGCGGGAATGAGCCCAGAAAAACGGTAATATACCGAAAAGGTAAGGATATAATAAAACTAGAGCGTCAGGATTCTAAAACTAACAAGTACAGTTGGTATGTCATTACATATTACAAAAAATACCTTTTCACTTTTACATTCACTGTAAAAGTGCAAATTTTGTTTGAAACCAGTTTGAAACATGTAGGAAGCAGGTATCTTACCACACACATACTTAAATTTTTATGTAAAAGGAACCAAATCACCCACAATGAAAGGATGCACATTATGATACTATAACAGGTAATAATTTCCAGAAAAATTTAAGAACTCAGGAGAAGAACAGGGATTAGATTTTTTTTTTTTTTTTAGTGAGAGCTAGAAGACAAAGAGTATGTGGTACACATAAAGTTTCTTCCAAGTGGGAAAAAAATTATCTGTAAATGAGTAGGGCTTCATGAAGAAATCTGCAGAACAGATACCAACATATTTCCTTCCTAAGAGCATGGATAACTCAGTTACAAGTCATTGATCTCTGAAATGGCTATGATCCATCTGCTAAGATCAGGGAATTTCAAGTTAGTTTGTTAACTCCTGGCTTTCTCATATTTGAGTAATAAAGTCTCTGCTAAAAACCAAGGGCTTGCAGGAGGTTCAAGGACAGCATCAATTACTATCTTCTCTGACAAGGCATTAGTTTTCAAGGCCTTACATAGAGAAGGCAGCCTAAAGATTCTGAGTACTTGCAACTTTGTTACCTAGAAAACAACAGCATACATGTCTAAGGTGAAATTTAAAATCTCTATTATCTTCAATTTAAATTTGCAAACCTGAGTGCCAAAGGGCCTTAGTTTGGTCAGCAGACTCTTCAGATTCCTTGAATAAGCACTTTAGCCTGCAGCCTCCTCATCTTTGTAGCAGAGCTGCGTAATGCTGTAGTGGAATGGTCCCCTGCCCACCTTCAGCTCTGGTGGCAGAGGCAGAATTCAGCTCTTCTGTTGACAACAAACAATCCAGAGCTGGGTAAGAGTTGCCAAGGAGAGCTCAGCAATTTCTAATTGTTAATCCCAATAGTAGCATTGACTCTGATTAGCTCTCAGAGGAATTCACGTAAAGATCATGTTCTCCAAGCTGAACAGAAGAAATCATCAACAGGGGATGCTGTACTTACGGTGAAATAAAACCTCAAGGACAGGGCTGTTTTCCCCCTCTCTTATCTTGTGCTCTTGTAGATATATAGAGAGTTGTATATAATATACTACAGTAGATGTCCATTTTACATTATTTTAATGTTTATTTACAAAAAGAAAGATTTAAAATTCCTGTAATATTAAAGCTCTACTTAGAGTAATCTAGAGAAACTTCAAAAACATACAGTAACATATGGTCTACAAAAAACCAAATGCACACAACATCAATCTACAATTTCCAATGAAGTTTCTTCATAAAGGACGTATCCTCAAAATACATACATGTTCCATTTGAAGATTTCTTTTGCATTTTTGAAAATAAATATTAAAAGTTACATTATATTTGTCTCAGAAACAAATGAACTTCTGTAGAAAATTACATGCAGCATGAAGCTGTGAAACTCTGGGGTTTTCAGCCTTTAGAAAAGGAAAATAAGGAGAGATTTTACTGCTGTCTATAGCTACCTAACAGCAGGGTATAGAGAAGACAAAGCCAAACTCTACCCAAAGATGCACAGTGGTAACACAAAAGATAATAAACACACTTTACAATAAAGGACATACTCATTGAAGATGAGAGGGTGGAAAAATTGCTGTAAGAAGGGTCATGCAGTGACAGTAGTGCCTTCTGTACCCACAAAAGCTGGACCTCCATCCTCGGAGATGCTCAAAATCCAAGCAATGCTCTGAGCAATTCGATCTAGTTAGTCCTGCTTTGAGAAGCAGTTGGATCAGATGGCCTCCAAAAAACCATGCAAGCCTAAAATAGCTCCGATTCCCTGATTCTGTGAGCAGAATAAAAGGAATATGTAGGGCAAAAGGCTGTTCAAAGAGCCTGATCTTCAGCGGTATCTCAAAAAGCTTCATGTAAAATTGCAGCAGTTTACTGCTGCTAATACCCCTCTGTATCTAATATAATAGAAATGCACCTCTATTGCATAAATCATACATGACAGAACACTAGGACTTTAAATACCATACTGAACATCAGAGATCACGCAGGAAAGTCATCCTTTAGGCTGTTATTAATAGGAAGCAAAACCAGTGTGCATCCTCCCACTAATTCCATTTGATTAGACATGTCATAAGCATACAGTGGCCCTTTGAACCATGAAGAAGGAATGGACCTCACTTCACACAGATCTCCCTAGCACTGGTGAATTAAGCAGTTTAAAGAGAAAGATGATACAGTTTCACAGCTTGAGCTCCCAAATGATGGCCAGCGCCCAAGATGGAGATGGAGCCTTTGCAGCTAAAAGCCAGCCTGTTACAAATGAGCTGAAGGATAGGACTTTATACTTACAAGAAAGTAGATAAAAGAGGTTTAAAGTTATCTGGGCATCAGTTCCAGAAAAGAACTTGAAATATATATCTGCCCATAGTTTACAATTTCATTTCTGCTTTATCCAAATTTCAAGACAAACACTCCAATTTAAGAACCTTGGCCCTGTACAAAGGGCCTGATTGTCGCTGAGTCTGGCTGTGGTCCCACCTTGCCATCATGGAGGTCCATGCTCAAGGCCCTTCTCCCCCTTTAGATGGCAACATCAGAGAAGTAACTATAGCTATTCTAAATGTTAGCATTGTTAACTATTTCACTGCTGTTCAAGACAGATATTGTGGTATTGCACATATGTCTGCTGGCAAGCCAAAAGTCACTGTTGCCAAAACCACAAGGTTCAAAACTCCCCAGGTACACTGGAACTTCTTTAGCACAACACCTGCTTCGCCTAAGTTCAAGCAAACCTAAAGTCTGGCACTGTGACTTTATGAGAACAATGCAAAATCAATTTATTCAAATGGAAAATAAATTCTCAGAGATCAAGCATCCTGGCTGTAACTCCACATCTCACATTTACAAAATCCTTGTATCATAAAATTCTAAAATGAGACAATTCTCAATCTGCCACATCAAAAGCATAACTGTTTTATAAACCCTTGATGAGGAAACCAGTTTGAGCACAAGGAGCCTGGGTTAAGAGTTGCAGGGCTCTTTTTTTCACTGTCACAAGTGCTGACTGAAATTATATATGCTGAAATGAAACCAAAAGATCAAAGAAGTAAGTTTCATAGTGAAATCTGAAAGACAGCATTCCAGTCCTCTGCAATACACAAATTGTCTGGGAAAGTGGCATCTCCAACACAAACAGGCTCCAGCTTAGGAGCACAAAGGAGCAGAGCTCCAGTGGATGATACTAAACTTAACTGTTTCAACAACCACTGTCAGTGCCACCACTGCACCAACTGGGAAAGAACTTGCTAGGCTTAGAAAGAAAAATACTTTTAACATGCTATTTCTGATGAGACATTTTCCTATTCGAGACTTCGAAGATGCTGAGGAATTTGGCTTTCATAGTAAGTGGGCAGTGCTGCGAAAGAACATGGACGAGAGTGGAGCTTATCTCATGAAAGAGAGGAAAGCATCTTTACACCTTGATTTATTACATTAACTGAAAAAATACTTTTAAGTCAGGATTGGTGTGGAGAAATAACAAAATCCTGTGGGGATCTATGAAAAGGAATGATGTTGAGGCCTGAAGGGTCTGAAAGCTACTGGAAATGGACTAATGAAGAACATAAACAAAAAACAGTGAATGAGTAGTGAAGTTCTATGTGCCCACACTATACTACCAGAAACAAACTGGAGAGTCCATATATCTGAAGAAACTATTATTTAATTGAAGTTACAGAGACTTGGATAACTCATGTGGGTAAAATACAAATATAAAGAGGTAGTGCTCTTGCTGAAGGACTGGCAGTGGGAAAAAGACACTGCATTGTACATCAAGAACACACAGAATTGCTGTAGTTTCAGGACATAAGGAAATTCAGATCTTGGGAAAAACTTCCATGTAATGATTACAGAGTTAGAGATGAAAAAAACCAGGAACATTCCCCTGGTGGGGATCTATTGCAAACCACCAAGCCAGGGAGATCAGGGAGAAAAGATTTTTCAAAACAACTGCCAGAACCATTCAGAGTACAGAATTGGAATAGTGTGTATTTTAACTACTCCCACATCTGGGAGTAGTTGAGAAAGAAATACATTAGGACATTTTGTTCTGCAAAAATTCAGAATAAACTGAAGTCAGCTTTTGATATAGAAGGTAAAGAGAGCAGCTAGTAAAGGGAGGAAGGGAATAGGATGGTTCTTCTAATGTCAGTGTAAAGTAACATAGTTCATAATCCTGAGGATGCAAAACCACAAAACAGCAAAGTATTTTTCAACAGCAGGCCTACATAAATTATTAACGTACTAACATGGCTGCTGTCTAGTTGAAGAAACACTCAGAAAACAATTGCTGCAATCACAACAGAGCAGCATATTGTGTAGGGCTCCACAGGGTTGTGTTTCAGGTCCAATGTCATTCAATATTTATATCTACAGTTTCAAGAGGAATGGAAGTTAACATTTATGGAATTCACAGATGATACTGAGCTCCAAGAGATTGCAAGTATTTTTGAAGGCAGTATTAGAATTCAGAATTACATGGCTAAATTGGAGAGATGGAATGGGATTCAGGTCCAGATTGTAAACAAATTATTTTTACAGTTAATGGAGGACAAGTCAATACAGTCATTGGTGTTTGGGGACTTTAATGAGACTCTTCATCTGACCCTCAGTAACGCATGCCCAGTTGGCCAGGCTCCATTGATTAGATTGGGAATTTAGTGACACTGCTAACATACAATCTACATTTAGGCACCTACATTCAAATGTTCACAACCTCATGCTGGATGCAATCTACAATCTGAGAGCAGCCTAGGAGTCATTAGTAGGAACACATGCAAGATACTTGATATCTTGAAAATTAACTGTATAATGAATTGTATAACTAATGAACTGTATAAATGTAGGAGGAACCACCACTTTTTCAGTTGCATTCCTGTAGGAGAGAATCTCAAGCAAGGAATACCTATCTTACTGTGGCATAAATATAAAATACCATTACAAAATTATGGCATGAGTGAAGCAATGCTCTGTGAACAGAGCTGTCTTACATTCAGTTCGGGACATCACATTCCAAGAAAGATATGTAACAACTGCAGAGAAAGATTTCTAGAAAACATAACCTGTGAGAAAACATGGACAGAGTGAGGATTGTTTAATGCACAAAAAAAAGACAGTAAGAAGGAACTCTCTAAGTTGCTATATACCAAACTGGCTGCTGAAAACAGGAGACATCTGTGAAAACAGGGTGAAAAGTAGTGTGTTCAAAATGCAGCAGGGAAGATTCTTATTTTATAACAGCAAGAACAGTGCCACACTGGAATAGAATGTTTTTAAGAACAAATCAGCAATCTGACAGAATATAACTGATCTTGGCTTGGGATGCCAGGATAGGCTAGAAGATCTCTGAAATTTCTTTTCCGTGAGTGCTCTTGGGAGTTTACAAAAGTCAGAGTTACTCATCCCTAGGTCAGACGCATAACCTTGTGTGCCAACGATGTTCAGTAACTCCCAGGGCCAGTTCACAGAGGAACAGATGTCTGATTGAATTTTTTTTTCCCCTCCCAGCAATTCATAAGGGCTAGAACTTGTGGCAGACACGCAATGATCACCACACCTCCACAGACTATGCCCTCTCAGTGTCCCAACAGAGACTTCCAGAATGCTCAGTGACAGCGAAGGAGATGGGCAGAGCACCACTGAGCCCCTTTATGCCTCCTTGCAAAGATAGAGAAGAATCAAGTACTGCTCAAAACTATCACAGAAGACGCTGAGTTGGAAGGGACCCACAAGGATCATTGAGTCCAAGCCTTAGCCCTGCACAGGACCACCCCCAAGAGTCACACCATGTGCCTGAGAGTATCGTCCACATGCTTCAGGCCATTCCCTCGGGTCCTGTCACTGATCACCACAGAGAAGAGATCAGCATCTGCTTCTCTTCTTCTCATGAGGAAGTTGTATATCCACGTGGCAGGTCTTTTACTTATGAGCAATTCTGAAGTGAGACCATAACAATTTAACAGTGAGATTCTGGACCATATACCCTGCTAATTCAGGTGCTTCATCAAAGCTGCTGTGATTAAATCATCTAGCTCTTCTTATCTTAAGGCAGACATTGGTATTAATCCAGTGGTAACTGTTACCTCTCAGGTTTATAAGAGGGAAACACAGGAAAGACTGAAATATCAAATCTAATTCAAATATTACACCAATGTAGATTACACTTTACCGTGATTTTCATAGTTCAATATTATGCTCTGGTGCAGTCAGGTGATGTACCTGAGACAGGTGACAGGTGAGAGAACCCTTACAGAATCCTCACAGTAACCACACCTTATTGACCACAAAAGCTGTCAAAAGACAAAGTTTGTCTGAGTGTTTTTATCATTACTCATGTACTTACAAAAAAAAAAAAAGAATAAAAAGAAAAGAAATTGGCAAATGAACTTTTTTGTGGTATTCACTATATATACTTTAAACTTTACTCTGTGCGTCCACATTATGCTTTCATAGGCAATAAAATATTCAGGAAGGAATCCAGTCCAACTAGCCAGAGCTGCTGTATTTGCCGAATACCTGCCCTGAAGTAAAACATACTCACCTATTTAATAGTAGAGAATGCAAATGTCACTATAAAAATTTTACCTATTCCTAAAGCCAGGGGCAATTCTGGAGCAGGAAATAATATTTTTAGTAATGTTTTTAAAAGATGGCATATTGTACACAGACTGCTACTGAAGAAAACATCCAAAGGAATCTCATCCAGTCTTCATGAACTCTCTCAGATGCACTTTCAAGGATGTTTGAAAAAAATAATCTGTTAAATTTGCACGCAACAAAGACAGACGACCACATACTGAAAGATCTTCATCAAACAGAGTGCTGAGACTTTTCTTCACCCTGTTTATAAAATGTAGGACCTAATAATTTACCCTCTTTTTTCTGTATGAGCAAAAATTCTAAAGGGTCTTCAGAATTTACATTTCAGACTAGCAAACCAGGTCTTCTTCATTGACTTTATTTATTTTAAATTATTCACCCTACTTCAATGCTCCAGGATATTCCTGCTGAAGTTAAGTGGCAGAAATTTATACAGCTTCATATAAAGACCTCAAAATGCCTCATAAACTCTTTTGCTCTCCAGGAATGTTCTCTCCAACAGCTATATATGTATCTATACACATCACTCCATCTATATATAGCTGAGACTTTATTTTCAGTTTTCTTAGAATTAATTCAGTTCATTAACTTCTGAACACCTCACACAAGCCCCTGAAAGCTGCATTAAGTCCTTGTTTAGTCAGTTTGATGAAACTCACGCACTAAGGACACAGCAGGAGGTCACTGTTCAGGTGAATTTCACTGCCTTATCATAATGGTCCTTGGCTGTGAAAATTCAAAGAAACATTTCAATCTCAATCAGTTATCCAGCGTAGTTTATTCTTCCCTCACCAGTCCCATGTTTCCCAACAGCAGACCTTGAATGATCTCAGATGAAGGCCCAGACAAAAGAACATCTTTGCAAAAATTGTCTCATTATCAAGTGGAGCAAGTTCTAAGGTAGGTTCATGAGGGAACGGTATCTTAAGTACATAAGCAGTGCAGATACAAGGGAAGTACCTATTGGAGGAGGCCATGAAACAGAGGGCATTCAGGCTTCTCAAACAGCTGTCCACCACTGCACAGAGTCTGAGCAACAAAACAAGTAGAACTGGAAGTCTGTCTACAATAGCAGAGTTGTGGTATGGTCAGAATCACAGATCAGGGGTAGCATACAAGACCAGAGCACAGTCATGGATGCAGGCTTTTTGAAAAGGAAATGCGGAAACAAAAAGAAGAGGGAGCTGTTTTCTGTAAAGAAAGGTTTGTCACCTGCACAATGGCCCAGTGTATGAAACCATCTCGCCAGTGTACAGCAACGAAAGCCTGGCTGACCTGAGGTAGTGTTATTAACAGTCCTGCTTCGGAGCAGGAAACTTGAGTACAAACCTCCAGAGGTCCCCTAGAGCTAGTATTTCTATGACACTATGGGGAAACTCAGTCTGTTGATTTTGCCAGCAAAATATATGGATTTAAACTTTTTTTCTACAGTGTTTGAGGTTTTGGGTTTTGTTGTTGTTGTTTGGGGGGATTGTTTGTTTGGGAGGGTTTGCTTGGTTTTTTATTTTTGTTTCCTTACTTTTATATATTGTCCTCTGAAAGCAGGACTGAACCACTTTGGCTGTACAGCAGGGTGAGTTCAGTCGATAGGGCAGAGGGGAGAAACAGAACACTAAGTCAGCTGGAGATGCCTTCTTGTTCAGCCTTGAGCTAGTCAGACAGAGGGAACGGTCTGGAAGAACGCCAGAAATGCCGGCTTTAGCCCACTGGTGGTCCCTTACAGATGGCAAGCTTTCAGACCATACTTAAAGGGCTCTTTCATACTGTTCTGCAATATTGACCAGAGTTCAGCCCTTCAAGGCATTCACTAATAATTCAAAACCTCTGACACAAAAATTGAGACACAAAGCAAATGCATACAATAAAATAAATGTCTCTGTATAACCCTTCTGATTCAAATACTCTAATTGTTCAACTTTTTTAGTTAAAACTTATACTACATTCACCAGCATACTATTAAATCAGAAGTTATAAAACCAAATGAAAGAATAGCTGCATAAAGAATGAGGAATCTTATATTCTTTACCAAAAACATGGAGTTCTTTAATACTCACTCAAAAAAGTTACTTATCATCCACAAATTACTATGGTTTGACATAAAGTCTGTTTTGGGTTTGAGGTTCATTTTCAGAAGTCTCATGCTTTGATTCTCTTTATTTGGCAAAAATTCTTTAAAAAGCATCACTGAAAACATCACTTAGGATTTTCTCAATTTACTTGGCTGTTATTTTATGAATTAGAGTAGTGAACAGAACTTCCTTCCTTAGTCTAGCCTTAATCAAGTCTGGAACTACAACGGGCTAATCTTATGCCCCAAGTTATTATTCCATGTATTTTTTTCAAATGTCACTTGGGACCTTCTACACAAAGACACAAAATCCCTTAGATTTAAATCTCACACAACAAAAGAAATTCTCTGAGCAACTGAAACAACAACTGGGTGGGTTTTTCCCATAAATTCCCCTCCAAACCCACTTTTTAATGTACATTGTCAGTTCTTCTGTACACTTTGACAGTATCATGCCAATTCACATGAAATGACAATCTAGAACCCAGAAATTGGTGAAATCTAAAAAAATATTGTGAATTCTAAAGTACTCCTTATTTTCCTGAATACAGCTGAAATCTCAGGGGAGGTTGTGTTCTCTTTCCTAGTCTTTGAAGTCTGCATCACAGGAATAATCATTCAAAAGAGGAAAGAAAAAGTACTCAACACCTCTAAATATATATTTCTATATATTTACATAGCTACCAATATGATTTATGCAAAAGTTCTGATCTTTGCTTATTTGCAGTACAGGATGATCCTGAGAGAATATTTTTTTATTATTATTATTTTAATTTTTTTTAGTTCTCATGGTTGTCTTCAAAAAGCATTTATTCTCATCTAAAGTATAGCACCTCACCAAAGTGTGTAATCTTCTGATAGTCATCATTGTTCCCTAAAGCACATGTTACTACTCCAAATCAGTTTTCATCAGTCTTCTAAAGGTTTCCCCAAATTTAATGTTTCTGGCAATAAAATCATCCATCTTTGAAAATTATCTCAAAATATAATATATCCTAGGGTCTTGAGTTATAGATACATGATAAAATATACATGAAACCTTCATGGATATTTTATCCTGAAAGTCCTTCTTAATCAAACAAATGCCAAATTTCAAATGGCTCTCCAGCTTCCTATAGGGAGCTCAAAGTAGCTCTGTCCTTAATCTCCTTTCATCCATGCCTTATCTCTGCACAACATCAGCAAACAGAAATTCCCAGTGGAGGATCCATAAATCTATCATTTTTGCTCTTGGCCTGCCTTCCCTTCTACGGTCTCCATTAAACCCTCTTTTCTCCAACACTAGCATTCCTCTTGCAGTCCTTCTCCCTCTTCCTTCCCCCATGAGATGTCTTGCTTAATACCAGAATGAGTAAAATAAAGCAGGTAACATCTTCCCCTCTCTCCACATCCCTCTCTAATCACGCTGGACAATATCACCGCCCTGCTTGCCATGCAAGCCACAACACGGATGACATTTTCAACTCAGATATTCTCTGAAATCCCAATTATGTGTCAGTTCAGTGGATTTGTCCTACATAACCTCTCTGTAGTACAGTTTTTCCTATCCATTCACACAGCTCGTATTCCTGGCCAAAAATCTTACCAGTTCCATCATTACAGGCATCCTCTTCTCTGTACTTGACACATAAAAACTTGCCTGTTGCAAAGGTTGTTTTCCTTTGTCATTCATTTTAACCATGTCATTGCTCTTTGACTTTGTACATCTAATATCATTTGCAGTCACTTTTAAAGATCCTTTACTACTCATCTCATACCTGACTTACATTGTCATTTTTTATGGTGATGTCAGTTGCCACTGTACTAGTTAAACATTTTCAAGCAGAGTCCACCAAAATATGCTTTATTGAGATGTCTCCAAAACATTTTTTTAAATACGCGCTGAAAACTACTGTTTATCAAGTTGGTCAATACTGTCTCACCATTCCCCTGTACTCCTTCAATCTGCCTGTAGCCATCTGTTACCTCTTACACCTCATAGTCCTTTGGTTGCTTTCTTAAATAGCTTACATACTTCTCTGCCTTGTGCCCACACAAAGAGCAGCTTCTATATACTAAGACCAGTAAATACTATTGGTAGCCTATGAGACTTCATATATGGAAATATGGAAATGAGGATTACTATGTTTGAGACATTGAGAAGCATCCAGGAGTCAGAAGGCAGGACTGGTTTTGTTAATGCTCTTCTCAAAGTCAAGCAAATAGTTTTATTGGTGACGTGAAAAGAATCACAACAGACTAGAACAAGGAAGGCACAAAATACCTATCCTATAGCTACAGAAGATTTTATAAAATGCATATACTGTACACATATACCCACATACATACATATATTTTTGTGGCTACATACACCTATGTAATCTCAGGAAAACAAAACCTAATAGATGTACTCCTGCTTTACCTTTCAGCATCTATCTTCTAAAGATAGCAACACATTTTCAAAGATCAGAAAGTGCAAAATCATCTATACATTCAGTATCATTTCAGATAAACCCAGTTCCAGCACAATAACCGACAAGCACAGATTCAACACTTATGAACCAGCAAAAACTGTAGGGAGGCAAAAGAAATTTATACCACAATTTCATACATGACTAATTTTAAAACATTCCTGGCTGGACTATGTCCCATTAATTGCCAGCTTGGCAGGTCTTTCTTAAGGCAAGTAATTCAATGACTGGTCAAGGACCTTGCAAGAGTTACCACACCTGATTTTTACCTGCTTGCAAATGATGAGCAGACAATATGATCTTTAACTTCACCTTACTACCTCAGTTTCAACAATCCTGTCTTACACCTGTGTATATATGTAGGTCTTCCTCCCTCACTGTCAAGCGGCACCGAAAGTGTCACAGTCTGAACCCTGGTCATTAAGAAGAGTACGACATACGCTATCAACATAAATTACAACTGCCTTCATAAGGGCATGCATGCATAGTAAAAGACAGCATACACTTAATTGGCTGTATAAGACACTTTAACTCTTTGCTTCAAGAAGTAAATTCCCTCTCTCTGAGATACTAGGAAGCCTTCCCATCTTCCCTTGTTCATTCCTCCTAAGCCATTCTACATACAAGAGGAGGGGGAAGAAGGCAGCAAAATTGCAAGCTTTTAAGGGAAATGCAAACAGTCTGGAACACAGCAAAAATTAAGACAGAGAATAGGAACAAAATGCTGGCAGGTTTGTAGTCTCCCTGGAGAACATGCAGCACAGACCAAGACTATTTCAAACACTAGGCTACATCCTGCACTAAAAGCCCTTAATATTGTAGAGGTTACAGGTCACTTTCTGCCATGCTGTGCACTGCATGCCCATACCTAACATGCACATGCCCAAATAAACCACTATGAAATATTTAAAACGCTGCTCCAAAAATACATAACCACCACACATAAGTACCTCTGGTCAGACACATGCATCCTCAGCATTTACAGACCTATTCAAACACGCAGGTAGCTGTTTCACTTCCCTGTGCTTTACTGGAATCCCAAGAGAATGCCAGAAGGCAAACAGCTTTCAGGAATAAAGCGTTCCTTTTTGTTAAATCATTGCCATGTATTAAGAACTGTTTTTTTGGTATAAAGTAAATCCATCACATTTATAAACAGAAAACAGAAATCAACTAAACACATTCTCGAAATTGGCTGATGGTATCAAAGTAGCAACGTACAGGCACAGGAAGAAGAGTACTGACATTCCATGTTTTGAATTAAATTACTTTACCAATCTCCAAAACTCATTTAGCAAAGTACTCTGCTCCACCAAGTATATATCTAGATATGAAGCAGTTAAACATAATGGAAAGCATGACATTTAAGATTATCGTCTTGTAAAAATATGACCTTTACGTAACAGTTACAAAACAGAAGGTAGTTACTGAACTATTTTTTTTAACTATATTTTTTAACCATACAGTGGCAATGTAATTAATAACACACATTATCAGTGCTTATAAAAGAGAAGCAAATAGCTGAAATTTTATATTCATTTTGACAAGCTATTTTCTTCAAAGAAGAATCAAAACTGGAGATGAAATGCATTTAATGGGAAATATTTCTGCTGTTGAAAATATCAGGGAAATACAGCATGCCAAGAACCACCATTGTTTAAAAAAAAATAAAAAAATCACAAAGTCAGAGAAGAATCTAAGTTGAAGTATTAATAGTTCAACACAAATCCACAACAGCATGCAACTAGGCAATTGGAAAGCAACGACAAATACCACATCTGACACTCTGTCCTCATTTAACCCTATTATGCCTAAGGACTACAGCATATGTAATGTATGAGATTATGCATCTTCTTGGACACTAACGTAATCACCAACAAAATGAGCTGAATAGTTTATTTTAAGACTCAATTTTCAACTCCTGATTTGCATTTCCAAGTTTAGACAAAGCTGCGATGTTGGTTATAACTACTTTTTTCTGGTTACATTTTTTTGAGAACGGAATTTAAAAAAAAAAAAAAAGAGAGAGAGAGAAAACCCACACTGCACACAAGAAAAAAGAAAAATTCAAGTGTTCTGTTGGAATCAACTGTGGGTTTAGGGACTTATAATATTGAGCGTATTCATAATACATAGGTATACATAATAGAAAACAGCATGCAAATATGGAGGTATTTGGAGTAATCTTCTGAAAGACATGAAAATCTGCTCAGTAAACATCTGGGACCCAAGAATTCTGGTTTGAAATCCTCAAGACTCCATCTCACTTAAAAAGCACAGAATTATTTCTGTACAGAGTATCATTTGTTATAAAAATGGACAAAAAGCCTACTGACGAGGACTGAGGAAATCACCATTCTAAGCAGGAAGAAATGTTTGTAGCAGAGACTAGAACTACCTCTGTCTATTCTCTTGCCCACACTCCTGCCCCCTGGACTGCAGAAGCATCAAGTTGTTCTATTCAAGATCTTTGATAAACCCACATCTGCAAGGCCTCATGAAAATAGTCATCTGCTGGCTGAAAAACCTTCCAGAGTGCAACTACATGTGAAGTTCATTTAGGTCAAAAGATAGCCTAAAGTCTCTAGTAGGACCTTACCAAATATACTTGAGATAGTTTGCAACCTGAAGTACATTAGTCATAAACTTACATGTTGTACTTGCTGAACTGAGCTCCAAGTCATACCAGGCCCCTAAATAAAAGAAGAAACATGACCTTATTAATCTCTCAAATCCTCACCAAAGCAGGCTTAAGCTTTGGTCTTCCCAGAGACAACAACAAAAGAAATTTAAAAAAATCCCCATCCTCTGTTTATACAGATACATTTCCTCCTGACACTTCCCTACAATGACCCTAGCAAGGCCGTGAGGTATCTTTTGTAAGGTGATATGTACACAAGCCCTGAGAATCTCAGGTTCAGGAGGCCAGAAGTGAGAATATGTGCACGTGAGGCCTACTGGGCTTGCTCTCCCCTCATTCTTCCTTCTCATGCTCTAGCTATGATAGAAGAAACATTTCTAAATAACTGGATCCACACATACGGCTTTCAAGAGCTTCCCGCTGAAGCCACAATTATCAACCACGCAAGTCAAACTGGGTAATTCTCCAGATTCCTTCCTAACTTTCTACTGAGAGCTTTTTCCATCTCTTTGTGGATCTCAACAGCATTTTCAGACTTTTACCAGCTAACATGGAAGAAATACTACATTCACCTTCTTTGGCAAACAATTACACATTACATTTGCAAAAAAGTCAGACGGGTGTGGAGAAAAGACTAGATTTTTAGCTTTGCTAGATGAAGGAGCACATGGAGAGGGCGAGATGAACTTTACCTGGCACAACCTCTTTCAGAAAACTGCTGCTTCCAGGTTGAGGAAACCTAAAATGACCACTGAGAAACAACAGAGATTACATTTCACTTCTCCTTTGGAAGCTGTACATTGAAGCCAAAATTAATTTGGAATGCTGAGAGGCAAATGATGGAGATGAGTGCCACACTGCAGAATAACTGCTTCTAGATATCTGTTAGGCACTAACCACAAAATTGTCTTTCAACAGGGAGAAACGTGCTCCTCTAAAAGCTTTCCACTCTCTTCTCTGGCAGTCACACCTGATCAGTAGCTAATCAGCTTGGTGCTAAAACTGTTCTCCCAAAAAGATGATTTGCAGTAAAGAAAATGTCACTGCCACCAGTCACAAAACTGCCAAAAAATTAAGTTCCTACAGAATGGGTGGAGAGAGGACAGGGAGAGGTTTTTGCGTTTCTGATTGTCCTGAGATCAGACACGCCATGAGATGGTTCTTGTGACCCACACCATGAATCACTGTTTTTAAACAAGTTTCTCCACAGCATGCTAATCATAGAATCAGACAGATGCTTGTATTGGAAGAGACCTTAAATATCATCTAGTTCCAACTCTCTGCCATGGACTGGGACACCTTCCACTAGACCAGTCCTCAAAACCCCATCCAACCTAGGCTTGAATACTTCCAGGTATGGGATATTTGCAGCTTCTCTGGCCAAAACCACACCACATTCTCATATTTACACAACTCTTATTCTTTTGTCATGACAGGCATACTTGCAACCCTTCACTTTTAAAATATTTAAATGATCTTTCCAAATTTTAGTGGAACCATTGACTAAGCACTTAAATACAAGAAAACAAAAAGTTTTGGATGCTACTTAATATCCACATCTACTCCAGGCAGACAAGAGCACAGTTGCAAGGCTGAGAAGAAAATAGCACGGCACTGTAAAATTAGCAGCTCCCCACCCATAACTTATTCACAATGGCAGTATTTTTCAACCTCATTGATGAAGTAGGATATAAAAATACAAGATACTCACCAAAAAAAGGTTAAATAGAGCAAAGGCAGCTTCCTATGAAAATTATCATGGCCCTGTTAGGTATGCCCTGTCTAGAAACTTTGCAACAGACTGAAAGAATGGAAAGGAAAATTTGTGTTATGAAGCCTGGTAGATTTTCATTACTTTCTGTGTACATCCCCTCAGTAGTAACTCACTAGAAGGGCATTTTATTCTAAGTTGATGGGTAATTTCATGAAACTGTGGCATTTGAGTAAAAAATAACTCACTAAGGAAACACTATGAGTAATAGTGCCATTTACCACACAAATAAATATGTGCAGATCTTTCTTGTAGTAACTACACACACCACAAAACAGCCCAAAGTTTATTCCACATCTATACAGTATTTTCAAACATTGGTGATGATCATGCTGTTTGATAACAAGTATCTCTAAGTGCAGGATTTTCACTTGCTGCCTTTTCCTTAGGATGGTGAACAGTACTGTCGGCACCATCTTTATTAACTACACAAGTTTAAGTCTTTGAATTTACAATCATTACTAGCTCCAGGCATCAAGTGTTGAAAATATTGCACATCTGCTGAAAACCTTGAACAACCATTGACTTCTTATGAAAATTGCTTTGTGGAGACTGCAGGACATGGCTGTACAAGTGCTGGATTGCACTCACTCATCACTAGCACAGTCTTTCTCTGAGCAACTCCACAAGCTGCTTCTGTACACAGTGGCCTACTTGGTACTGCTCCTGTTTTTAATGTCTCTGCAAGGACAGCTTCTCTGTCCTTCTGAGTCTTCATGGAAAGATTACTTTCCTTTCTGTATGGAACTAACACTCCATATAGCACAACTCACAGTGCTGTGTGTAGGCACAACTCACTGGTGTCTAGGACTGTGCTGGTAACCCACCCATGTGCCATGTGGAGAGGCACCAAGGGTGTCTCTCCAACACCCCCATAGGCTGGTAGGCTGGGGATGGGCAAGAAGCTGGGAGGGGAGGCGGCCAGGACAGTTGAACCAAGCTAACCAAAGGGATATCCCATACCATATGGTGTCAGCAATAAAAGTTAAGGAAAAGAGAAGAAGTGCATTTGCCTTCTGAATCAGCTGCTATGTGTACTGGGGTTTCTGCTTCCCCCTGAGTGGCTGAACATTACCTGCTGATGAGAAGCAGGGAATAAATCACTTTCCTTTGCTTCCATATGCAGCCTTTTCTTTTCTTCATTAGTCTGCCTTGAATTCAACCCATAATTTCTTCATCTCATTTCAGCAGAACGGGGAGGAAAAGGGAGAGTGAAAAAGTGGCTGGGTGCCACAGTTTTCCTTTTCCCTGTCTTTATACTGGAGTGTACAAGCTAGGAAGGCTCCTCCTACAATGCCACCAAAAGATCACCAAACATGTAATTGCTGGAACTTCTCCACTTGTCCCAGGGATATGTCACACATTTTATACTTGATAACGTTCCCTCCCTTGTGTGCTCTGGATGTTAAATGTAAAGGCTGAGGAAAAGGGTAAACAGCTGCTGCACTGATGCCAATCTTTGTGGCAGCACTGATAAAGCACTGCTTTCCTGAACAGTGCTGGAAGACTCATCACTTTGCCCTCTGTGTTGCATATACTTGGAGATCATCCCAAGCCTAACTTGGGATGGGCTAACTTTACTTTTCTTTACAGCCCATTTTAATCCTACCTTATTAGTGACAGACAGGCAGGCTAATATCTTGCACACTTATCTGGCATGACTCAGGCACTTCATGCTACCAAAAGACAAGGAACTGGCTCAAACAACATCAAACACAACAGATACATATATGTACTGATATACATATATATACTGATATCTTATTTCATCAGAAATTATGGAAGTATCGATGCCTGAATACAGGTTGCTTGGAGAGAGCTGCTGCGTCTTGCAAAATTTGTGCAGGGTTTAGGCCAGGAGCATAACTACTGCTTGACAATAATGACATTACTATCTCAGTGTATTCTTAAAAAAAAACCAAACAAAAAAAGTAATTTAATTCTCAAAAATGTCACCACAAAATATTAAGTCAGATGATTAATTTTTTTCTGCTTTTTCCCCTTACTTGATGATTCTTGATCAAGTAACTTACTTGATGAATATAATCACACTTCTTTGAAAGAAAAAAATAGGCAACTGGGTACCACCAGCCCGACCTTGTGAGACAGGAGGGGCAGGCGTCTCAGCAGGGTGATGGTTGGGATGCAAAACGAGATTAAAAGAGGAAGTTGCAATGATTATTCCCGGTAGAGGATCTGAAATTTGAAAGGAATTATTTGTCACTATGCCAAAATTGCCAGGCACAGATGTGTCACTTGAAGAACACAGACAGTGGGAAAAGTAAAACAGCTGCAGAAAACCAGCAGCAACAAAATCTTGTTTCTTTCTGTACAAAAAAATCATCTGCCACTGGATATTTTAAGCAAAATCTTGTGGTCCTTTCCATGAAGTCCTACAGCATTTGTGCTTTTGTTTATGCTTTGCTTGCATAAGTGCCCTTCATCATATTGCTGTATTGTGTTCCTGGCTTGGTCTTAGTCAATCTGTTCCCTAAAGTGGAGCCAGAGGAACACTGGGTTTTTCCATGACACAAAGATCACACATTTTGTTTGATGGGGCTTAGGGACCATTGCATCTTTAGTGCTTTTAGCATCAAGAATGTACTCATATTCATTAGCGTCACCTTAAAAGAACATTGAAGTTCTTGCCAACTCCCCAAAGAAAGCAAGTTCTTGGAGAGTACAAAACCTCTGCTCAAGGTGACTAATATGATTCTATGATCACTATGCAATTCCAAATAAACCATTTTCACCTCTCCAGTGAAAGAAACTTTTTGCAAGAAGTACATCTTCCCTTGCATAAACATGGAATTCCTGAGTGGATGTACTGTAGAAAAGAAAGAAGTCTTTGCTAAACTGTTTCAGTTGTGAGAAAAGTCTGTCCAAAAATGCCTCCAATTCGATCTCAACATGTAGAAAATGTTGCTTTTGCAGAAATTACTCTGGGTTCTTTTTATATCCTGGGCAATGAACAGCAGTTTGCTTATTATGGTTGCTATTTCTTTCTCTTCCTTTTTCATCATGGTCTTCCCCCCTCCCCCCCAACCCCCCCTCCCATCTCGTGTATGGGTATTTTTATTCCCTGAGCTCTATTCAGCCTTCACCTTGATTTTTAATGTTCCTATTTTGTTTCTTCTTTCTTCCCGAAAAACCCAATTTGTGTTTATTTTTTAATGTTTTGTTTCCAGAAACACCGAGAGATCCTACTAAAGGCACTCCAACTTCCAATCTATTTGCAAAAAGGAAGCAATATCTGTCTCTGTTGAAATTAATAAAGCTTCCCTAGGGGCAAAAGGAGTTTGGGGTGGGGAATCACCTTTTCAGAAGAAAAATTTCAGTAATTAGTAACAAAGTTTAATGGGCAATATTATAATTTAATAGTTACACCAGATAGTTATTAAAATATATTATCATATATTAAAACATCTTATTAGGTAGTGCAATTTACCAAGTTAAAAAAAAAAAGCTGATCGCTACAGATGAACTATCAAATATAAGCAGCAAGATTTTGTTGCTTTGCTGCAGCTTGTCAGCTGTGGATAGAAGGGGCATCAGCTGTAAAATGGACCCCACACAGCATCTTTCAAACTGTCAGTTTCATGACACAAGACCTGGCTTCCTTCTAATGTTTCCCTATTAGTTTGGTTAAAAAAACCCACCCCTACTATTAGTAAGCCACACTCTGGAAATAATGAATTTCAGAGGCGAGTGAGGGTCTGTGCACTTAGTGCTCAGAAGCTCCTATTCATTTCTCTAACTTTGAAAACAAACTCAACAAGTTTAGGAGAATGTCCTCTGTGCTTAAAATATCTGTACATGTGTTTATAGCTTTAAACTGTGTAATGCTTTCAGGATGTACAGTATATCTTTTCTACATTTGTTTAACTTTCTGATTTCCCAGGAAAACTGCTAAGTGAAATGACAAAACCAAAACTCCGATAGGAACAAATTCACCACTATAAAGTTATATAAATGATTAAAGTAAACAGTTTAATTAAAGGCATATGAAGTAGCAAGCACAAAAATAAATGAGGAAATAACTGCCCTGGAAACAAAGCTATTTCAGTTACAGTGTATTTTGATCTCTTTGTGATGAATATACATTGTAAACGAAAAAATAACTTGTACAATATCAACTAAAGAAAGTTATATCAATGTATTTTTACTAAGTGACCAAACCATGTTTATAACACAGCACAGTGTTTGTTAATATCAAACAAAATCTTCATTAAAATAATAACACTAACTGCAGTTAATTAGATAATATTTTGACTATAAAGTGAGTATTGTTTTAGTAGAAGACTATTTGATAAACACTTATGTAAATATACCCTGTACATGAACCTAAAACCCTACTTCAAGGTCCGTTTCCTATTTATTTTCTAGTATTCAGAAATGTTTATTCAGGGTTGAATCAAATATGGCAAGAGCTGTCAATTGGCATATTTAAAGGCATTTAAAGTGCCACAAACTTAGATCTTGTGCCTCTGGGTGTATGTTCAAATTCAGATGCCTGCATTTGGACATCTCACTTGTAAAAAGTGTCCAGAGATAGCTTTTCTTCATTACTACCTGGCAGAAGTTCATCAGTTCCACCCAAATGCAGACCTGACCACAATCTATCCCACTGTCACTTCCATAATATTTCCTATTTACGGCTAACAATGGAGGCTACAGTTTGTAAAGCATGCAAGCCATATGTCTTCAAATCTGAGCTAGTGGATATGGAGTAAAAATACATGTATTATATAATTTTATATATATATATATAAATCATTTTTGAGTTGCATGCTAAAACACTCTGCCATAACTAGTAGAGAATTAAGATCTGTCCTATAAGAAACCATCTTCACACATCACTAAACCAGTGTTGATCACACTTATAAAACAGCTTAAAATACATAACCTCAAGCTGTTGAGCTGGGGCACTTCCACTGAAGACAGACAGAAAATCTTTCAAAGTTTCCTTCTTTAAGAAGCAATACAAGGTACTTATTTGCCGTAACTGAAGCCACAATCTCATAAGTCAAAAGCTAACTTCCTTCTGCGACTGGTCTCTCACTGAGGAACCATGATTAGTACATGATGGCTTCTTCATAGGGAACAAAGATTGTGGTCTTAAAGCAGAGCTTTGTGTACACACCATCTAGGCAAACACCCTGAAATCAAACATACCAACAGACTTCATTTGTTATGGACACACATAAGGATGCTGCAATCTGAACTCCAGCCACAAATCACAAGGAAAGCTACACTACTCTATGCAAAGCCCCTTGAATCTAAGCCAGCAAAGAAATTTAGAGCTTTTAACCACACATATGAATGTGTCCATGCCAGTCAACCCAAATCAGTAACTGGCACTCAACAGCCTGCAACAGCTGACATTTCTTTCTCTCTCTCAAGTGGTTAGCAAAGATACACTCATGGGTAAGCCACCGCAGCAAGCCAGAATGTACCAAAATTTGTACAGTGACAGGAATTTCATATTCAAGAAATACTTGTAATCTCTAAAAAAAAAAAAAAAAAAAAAAAAAAAAAAAAAAAATGGGATTTTTGANAAAAAAAGAAGAAGATGTGCATTTGTGACAAATGTCCATGTGGACTCCAAAGAGCACCCACAAAGTAACCACCCTCAATGTGGAGGGAAAGGGTGAGAGGAGGCAGAAAGAAACTCCCTCTCTCTTTGCCAAGCCCACCACTTGTTTTAACAAATGAGCCATTAGCATCTCCAAATTATCTGGCCCGAGCTACAGCCAGCTCCCTTTTATCCAAGCCCAGGCTCCAGCCAAACATTAGGAAATTAGCAGCTGGGTCCAGCACGAGGGCAGCAGGCCTGCATATCATCAGCACCATGACATCAGTGAGTCGCAAGCTGCACTCTCCTTCACCACCTTTGTCTATACATTAACTGCATGTGGCTATGGAAAGGAGCCTACTTGCCTGAACCATTCACTAGGAAGCCCGAAGGCAAATTATTACCCACTGGAATTTCTCTGTGAAGCAGAAATACAAGATTCTTAACTATGATTCTAGGCACCCCTACCAGAATTATACAAGCACATTTATGGAGAGTTCTGCATTACCCCTTGAATTACTGTGAATGTTAGTCTGGTCTCTTCTACGAGAAATCCACAAAATAAGCCACAAGGGTCTCCAAGGTTGCACTGTGCACAGGTGTGAACTTGACTAACAGAGAATAAAGAAACAAAACTTCCCAAATACTGACAAATCTCTCACTATCACTTGTAAATATCTTTGCCCCATAAAGAATAGGCAGGTCAATTAACTCTAATGGTACATTGATTTACCTGATAACTAAGTGATGGCAATAACCAAGAAGGCATATAAGAAATTATTTTTCCAAAGACCAAAAACCCAAATATTAAAATAGATGTTTTTGTGCTTCTTAAGCTTCTGCTCACTTACACAGCCTCTTAGTTAGATGTCCTGCTAAGACCTCACAGATGTTAAATATGGTGACTTCCTACATTTCAGGAAAGTAAGAGAAAAAAAGGGCATATTCATACACAGTGCAGCATTCCAGCTGAAAACCTCAGATTTCTAACTTACATATCAACATTACTTAGCTGTAAAGTGGTATACCTTTTATGACACTGCAGAGTACATAAGACCCAGGGCAAAAGAAGTCCTCACATTAAAAACAATCAGATTAGCATAATAAGAGGAGAAAGCAAAGCTGCAGGAACATTTGGGGAGCTTTTAATTTTTTTTTTTTCCTTTAAAGCATTTCAATTCCTCCAGCCAAAGTAAACACATCACAGATTAGTTCTCAGAAGTGCTCTCAGCCAAAAAGTAAGTTATTGTAATATGAGGAACGATACTGGGAGCTAAGCTAAGCTTTAAAAGCCTCCATGGCACATAATAGATGTGGAGGGCTCAGAATACAGACTACAACGAGTACATGTTAAAGTTTTCGGACCTAATGAAGACATTCAAAATACAGTGAGCTAGCTATAATACCCCTCATGCACGCTCCTCTTACTGCCATTGTGGAATTAAGAAAATATGATGCTAATTTTCACTCATACTCTTCCTGTAATAGAAAAGGCCCTCTACAAAACACAGTCCCCTAGACCCCATTCAACTCCCCTTGTTGCTGAAAGACATGGAAATGCAGCGTGTCAGCATCCTGGGATAATCACTCACAAATGGCAGTGGCGAGTAAGACATTAAAAGCCCCAGATATTCAAAAAGTGTATCTTCTTTACAAAACAGTTTACCGGAGGGGAAAACGGGAAAAACCTCTCTCAAATTCATTTTAATGTGGAACACAAGTTAATATCTAATTTCTTAATATTGATTCTTAAAGGGATTTTCCAATTCTGCACCTTAACAACGTACCAGAATTGCTGAGGAACACTAGACGAATATCCTACTACCAGAAATCAAACAAGGGGAAATACACAGATGAAGCAGTTGAAAAAATAATCTGTCTACTTGAAATTAAGAGGAAACTCCATTTGGATATTGCACCCTTAGAAAATCATTGAGGTTGGAAAATAAAGATCATAAAATCCAATCATCAACCTAGTACCATGATACCTCTTTACCATGCCCCCAACTGCCATATCTACACACCTTTTGAATACCTCCAGGGATGGCAAGTCCACTTCCTCTGGACAGCCTGCTCCAACGCTTGACAATGCTTTCACTGAAGAAATTTTTCCTAATATCTGATCTAGACCTGCCCTGGCACAACTGGGGCCTGTTTCCCCTTGTCCTATCTCTTTGTTACTTGGGAGAATCCTCACTTCACTACATCCTCCTTTCAGGCAGTTGTAGAGAGCAATAAGGTCCCCATTGAGCCTTCTTTTCCCCAGGCTAACCAACAAAAATAATATGATGGGTTGAATTATGCCCTGAGCACAACTGCATACCTGTCAACAAGCAAGAGTCTGCCTCTGCATTCAGAATACAGAGGGCTATTGTTTTCCACCAGTAAATGAGGCAGCATAATGCACAGCCTCTCAGTAGGACAAGAAAAACCCAAAAATGCATACCTCAACTACAGCTTCTAATGGATTTCCAGATGCCTGGGACTTTGGAAAATACTGGATGTTTTTACATTCTTGTTGCTGCATGGTATTAGAATCTATATTATTCTTTGTATAACGGAAGCAAAGTTAGTTTGAGAGATGGACAGCACTCACAGATCCACAGAATCATTAAGGCTGGAGAAGATCTCTGAGGTTATCTAGTCCAATCATTAACCCAGCACCACCACCATGTTCACCATTAAAATACATCCTCACATTCCATGTCCACACATTTTTTAATGCTTCCAGGGATGATGACTACCACTTCTCTGGGCAGTCTTCTAATGTTTTACAACACTTCCAATGAAGAAATTTTTCCTAATAGCCAATCTAAACCTCCCCTGGCACAACTGGAGCCCATTTACTGGTCTTATCACTTGTTACTTGGGAGAAGAGGCCAACCCCCACCTGGCTACACTCTCCTCTCAGGTAGTTTCAGAGAGCAGTAAGGTCTCCCTTGAGCCTCCTTTTCTGCAGGCTAAACAACTCGAGCTTTCTCAGCCTCTCCTAACAAGACTTGTGCTCCAGACCCTTCCCTAGCTTCATGGCTCTTCTCCAGATGCACTTCAGCACCTCAATGTCTTTCTTGTAGTGAGAGGCCCAAAACTGGACACAGGATTTGAGGTGCGACCTCATCAGTGATGAGTAAAGGGGGGATCACTTCCCTGGTCCTGCAGCCCACACTGTTTCTGATACAAACCAGGATGCCATTTGGCCTCATTGGCCATCTGGGCACAGTGTTGGCTCATGTTCCCTTCGCTGTTGACCAGCACCACCAGGTCCTTTTCTGCAGACCAGTTTTCCAGCCACTCTGCCCCCAGCCTGGAGTGCTGCATGGCGTTGTGACAAGTGCCGGACCCAGCACTTGGGCTTGTTAAACCTTATACAACTGGCCTTAGGCCATCAATCCAACCTATCCAGGTTCCTCTGCAGAGCCTTCCTGCCTGCTCCAGCAGATCAACACTCCCACCAACTTGGTGTGCTCTGCAAACTGAATGAGGGTGCACTCAACTCCCTAGTAAAGATCATTGATACAGATATCAAACAGGACTAGCCCCAATACAGAGCCCTGGGAAACATGACTGGTGACTGGCCACCAGGTGGATGTAACTCCATTCACCACTACTCTCTGGGCTCAACCATCCAGTCAGTTTTTTTACCCATTAAGCAGTGCACCCATCTAAGCCATGTTTCTCTGAGAGAATTCTGTGGAAAATAGTGCCAAAAGCTTTACTAAAGTCCAGGTAAACATAATCCATAGCCTTTCCTTTGTCCACTAAGTGGGTGACCTTTTCCTAGAAGGAGACCAGGTCTGTCAAGCAGGGCCTGCCTCTCCTAAACCCATGCTGGCTGGGTCTGTTCCTCTGGCTATCCTTTATGTGCCATGTGACGGTATTCAAGATTATGTGCTTCATGACCTTCCCCCCAGCATTGAGATGAGACTGACAGGTTGTAGTTCCCCAGAGTCTCCTTACAACCCTTCTTAGAAGTTGGTAGATGTGACACCCATCTACATTTGCCTGGGATCTACCCAGTTAGTCAAGGCTGCTGATAGATGACACCATCTAGCAGACCCCCACCTTGTTGGCCTTCTCATTGTTTCTTAACCACAAACACTCAAACCTTTCATCACCATCATCAAGCTCCAGATAATCAAACACTCCTACACACAGGACTACTCCACCGCCTCTCCTTCAGTGCCTTTTCCTTCTGAGGAATTTACAACCATACACTGCACACTCTAGTTGTGCGAGTCATCTGCCCACATCATGGCTGCCCACATGGCAACCATAGCATAGTTTTCCTGCCGTACAATGACTTCTACTTCCTGCTGCTTGTTGCCCATGCTGCATGCTTTCGTGTAGATGCACTTCAGTTTTATTATCAATTCCAAGACCTTGTTACCACATGGATCTCCATCCCCTCTCTCTCGAGACAACAGACTGAAGGACCACCATTTCCTCAAACAGTGGCATGCCACCCTCAGGCTTATCTCTAGTGATCTTGGTTACATTTCCTCCCTCCTACAAATCTAATTGAAAGCTCTCTCAAGAAGACTAGCTAAATCCTGAGTAAAGATCATTTTTCTCCCCCCTTTCAAACAGGTGTACCCAGTCTGTTGCCAGAAGGCTCAGTGTCTTGTAAACTGATTCATTATTCTAAAAATCCAGCATTCTTCTGGTAACACCAGGCCCAGAACCAGGTATTCCATCTCTATGACTTTCCTGTTTCTACCACCATTATTCCCTACAACTGGCACAGTTTTTGCCTGATCCTGGTGGCTTTCTGATCTCAGGGCATCCCTGTCCCACCTCCTGGGTCATGGACCTCATCTGACTGAGCTACTCCTGACCACAGACTGGTTGACAGCATCAATCCCATGCTCTCTCACTTCTCCCAGGCCATCAGAAAAGATGAGCTTGATTTCCAGAAACATCCTGTTCTGCTTGTGATGGGAACAGTAGAATCTCCTATCAGATACAAAGTACATGGTAGAAAAAGTGCTCACTCCACTCCATTTGTGTGAGAATGACCTTCAAACTCATTCCTAAAGATCAGTGTAAGATGTACCCCAGAGGCACTTTAAGTTGCATCCCTTCTGCATAGTTGATAGTTGAGCCTATACCTACCTCCTAGATGCCTATATACATCAAAGAGTTCTGGGCCAGCAGTGCTTGTCTCCTGACCAATTTATTTTTCCTTATAATTTCCTTTAATGAACTCTAAATTAATCAGAAATAACCTTGAGCTGACTTAATGACTGCTAGCAAATACAAAGGCGTCCAGACACTTTAGAGGAAAGAACAAGCTGCTTGGAATCTGTCTCAGGGAGGTCACCTAGGGACACAGGGCCCTACAAAAGTTACTAACTTACAGTTTAGCAACTTCTAGTTCCCATATCTGATACTAGTTGAGAGGAATAGAAAAGTAGGCAAGAAGCACGGAAGACATGCTCTGATTACACACCTATTGCATTATGCTCAGGGAACTTCCCACACTAAAGTAATACTTACTCTGTGTTTTATGCAGTAATTATATGAATTAATTGGTAATCATATATGAGTACTGCCAGTGCTTTTATAGTTAGTGAATACTGTTATTCAATAAAGTAGTAGTAGTAAAATGATAGAAAATGTAATTTGCTTAACTTACAATAAAGTTACTAATGAGCTTCTTTTAAAAAATCCTAACTCAACACAAATGAAATATATGAACAGTACTTATTGCAGTTACACCCAAATTCTGAACTGTACACCCAGAAAAGGTAGCCCTACTTACTTCATGTATTGCCCTCTATAGTGGACCTTCGAGTGCGCTTAAAAGGCAAGTGACCTCTTTGGATTGACATGAATCAGTGATGTCTTTCCTTACTCTTCCTCAAAATGGAATTATCACTTCTTCCAAAGGAGTTGAGCAGACCTAAAGCACATCACCATGAGCATATCATTCTTCAGCCTTAAAAGTCACCCTGCAAAGTTTTCTAGCAAGTTTACAGGTAAGAAGCTACTTCACTGCTTAGGTCTCAGTTCTTTTCTGTTCTGCATCTTCAGAGACTGACAGAAAGCATGAATTAGGTACAGCCACTACCTTTTTGTTCTTACTTCTACTTGCTACAGGCCCTGGATGGTCAGCATTTCTTTTCAACCTCCACCTGTTCCTTTATCAACACAGCTGAAGGTCGATCATTAGCTTGTATAGGTAGCCCATGTTTTTTCCAGTTGTTGCACAACAGTATATAATTTGTGAAGAGAGGCTATAGAGAAGGTGCTGTTCACCATTCCCACAATATCAAAGAGATTCCACCTACATTCCACCTGTTCACAGCCGAAGGGAATAAAAAGAATATATAATCATCCTAGACTCTTTATCTAGTCAATGCAGAAAAACAGGTATCTTTAGAAGATGCCGGCTATGCTAAGACAAACATCTATACCTACAGATAGTCAGATACCTATAAGGGTATCTGCAACTCTTCACAAAGTTGGGTGACGAATGTTTCTACAACAGATGGCCCTGTTAAACACTTCAAAAGTTACCTGGGATAAATTCAGGTTGCTCTTTTTCAAGATCCAAACTAACTCCTCATTTTCTCAGCAGCTTCAAAGACATAAAGAGTATCTAGGACACATAACAGTTTTGGTCATGTAGTTTACTAGACATCTTAGAGACTGACGTATATGACAAGTTAAAAAAAATCCCAAACAACTAAGAAAAATAAGAAGGCTGTGATGACATCCTCACACACAGAGGCTCTCAATAAATACGCCGCCTCTTTTGCTACCTCCCTTAGTTCCAAGAAATGGCAGTCTAGATTTTCATGCCCTGTTGGCTGTTCTGTATGATGCAGAAATACAAGCAGATGATTGATGGGGTTTGCACTATGGAAGCCCTGGTTGCTGGCAAATGTACACTTGAAAAAGGATTCCAGATTTCTGAGCCACAGAAGGAACTAACAAAACCATTTGCTTCAGATTTATATTTAGTGTATGACATACACAACTCTCCTTCTACCTTTTTTTCTATTACAAGAATAGCTTTGGTGTACAGAAAGGTTTTTCTTTTTTTTTCCCCTAGTTCTTGGTAAAGCAGGTATTCAGAACTAGGTAATGTTTGTGAGGGATTCCATGGGAAGCTTCCACGGAGCAGAAAGGAGCTAGTGAGCACAGTGAGTTTTTCAAGAATGTTCTCCTGGAAGCACCAAAGAGTTCATCCCTGTTAAAGGTAAGGGAAACAGATGGAGTGAGAGATCCCCTTGGCTTAAATGTGAGTTTCTGAGACTGCTCAAAACTGCTTCTGACTCTGCTCAAAAAAAAAAAAAAAGAGAAGCATATCAGAGATGAACAAGTGAACAAATACCAGTTCAGAACTATGTAGGCAATGCCAGGGTATGCAAAAATGCAAATAGAAAAGCAACAGCTCAGCTTGAATGGAAATGGGCCAGGGATGTAAAAAACTAAGAGAGGGCTCTTCAGGTAAAGAAACAACAAGCAGAAAGTGAAGGAAAATATTGACCCTCTGTTAAATAAGAAAGATGAATTAGTCTCCAACAATGCTGAAAAGGCACAGGTTCTCAACTCTTTCTTCACCTCTGTCTTGATCAGCAGTGTTTGACCTCAGGCCTTGGAAGCAAAAATCCAGGTTGATCCAAACACAGAGCCACTGTCAGTGACGGAAGATCTGGTTTGTGAACAGGAGCATGGCCCTACAAATAGATGGGCCCTGACAATATTAACCAGAGGGTGTTAAGAGAGCTCTGTGCTCTCTTGGGGAATTGGCTGACAAGCAGCACCCAGCGGGTGGAGGTAAAGAGCTCCTTTCCAAACTGGCAATCTGTCACAAGTGGGGTCTCCCAGGGATCAATATTGGGCCTAACACTGTTTAATATCCTCACAATTGATCTGTATGATGGGATCAAGTGCACCCAGATGAAGTCTGTCAATGATACCAAACTGAGCAGGGAAGTGGGCACTCTGGAAGAGAAAGAGTCATCCTGCAGGAAGACCTGGATAGGCTGTAACACTTGGCTAACAAGAACCTAAAGTTCAACAAAGACAAATATAAAAACTTGCACATGGGAAAGCATAATCCAGGAATGCAACACAGGCTGGGATCTACCTGGCTGGGGAGCACCTCTGTGGAAAGGGACCTAGGGGTGCTGGTGGTCAAGCATGTCAGCATGAGTAAACAGTTGCTGCTGTGTCAAAGCACACATCATCAAGGGCATCACCAGCAGAGATAAAGAAGGCCTTGTCCCACTCTACGCAACAATTTTCAGGCTACACCTGGAATGCTACTGTGTTCAGTTTGGGTCCCTGCTATGCAAAATAGATGTGGACAGGGTGGAGAGGGCCCAGAGAAGGACCACAAAGATGACAAAAAGACTGGGAACCTGACATATGGAGAAAGACAGTTGTCTCAGCCCTTCTCAAGGATTTGTTCAGCCTTGAGGAAAAGAGGCATAGGGGAGACCTTAACACCACGTTTTATTTAAAGGGTGGCTACAAAGATGCTGGAGATCCCCTTTACAATAACTCACATGGAAAAGACAAGGGGTAATGGGTACAAGTTACTCCCGGGGAGATAACATTTCGATACAAAAGGAACATTTTTCACAATGGAAACAATCAGCTATGGGAATAATCTCAGCAGGGAAGTGGTGGATTCCCCAACATTAGACACTTCTAAGATTCAGCTAAGCCATCTTCTCTAGACTGTACTTTTGCCATGAAAGGTTGGTTGGACCAGATGAACCTTATGGTCCCTTCCAACCTGCTTTTCTATGAAAAATAGAAGCATACATTTTCGATCTGTATCATTCAAAATAGAATTTGCAGTAAAATTCATTACATTTCTCTAAGTGAATTGATATGAATTGGATAGTGTGTTTTCAGCCATTTTCAAAAAGTTTGGATAGAGTTTCCTAGATGACTGCATTCAGGTCCAAACACACTCAGCCAGGGTGTCCCTAAGCATCCTTTAGTAGGCAGTCTTTGCTCTTTAACTGATGCACGAGGCACTTTTGTTTGGGTCTGGTCACCCTTTATTTCTTCAAAGGAACGTGATCTGGGAATGCAAAAACATAATGCTATGTAAGTCACAGTCTTTCCCAGGATTGTGTTCTTACAAACACACAGGATTTACAGTTCAGAGCTAACACAACCAGTTTTAGCTTACCTAGACCTGTATTTCTCTGCTTTCCTTTCCTAAAGTATGTTTACACTAAAACAAGAAACCTAATAGGAATATGGGATCGGTTTTTTCCCCGCATATGACTCCTCTACTGAATCACATCACATTGCCCTATCACTCATATAGGATGCTTCCATCTAGGACAGACAGTAGATCAAAGCAAACTTCTTTCCTGCAGAAGTCAGCCTAGCTTCCTGAAGCTCAACAAATTCCCCAGGGGTTTATTTATAAACTTACTTTGTTCTGCTTCTGGAAAAATAATGCATATTCCCACTGCTTTCCCTGCAGAGTAATTTGGCTGAAGACTTTTTCAAAGACTCCAGCACTAGTTGTTCCCACTTTGGTGGGCACCATCAAGGTTAATGGTCATCTATCACTCCTGCTCCAGGCTCCAACAGTGTTGCCTAAGGCATCCCATGATAAAGCAGCTGAACCAGAATTCATAAACTGAATGCTGAGACCACATAAGTACAACAGTTTCCAGACCAAGCCACACTTAATGCTCAAGGAGTTTCTGAAATACCAAGCATTTTCAGAAGAAAAATTTCCCTGCACTGAGGCAAATAATCCAACATGATATTTATATTACATAGAAGTTTTTGCAGCCAAACAAATGAGATCAGAAATCAAACCTTACTCAGAATTATACTCTTATCACAATACAGCAGCATTCTGAAGACACAAACTATGGATTTTCTTTCCTCCCTTTGGGTGTGTTATTTCTAAGAGCTTGAAAAAGGAACACCAACATTTTTGATGTAAAGAACATTGAAGATTCAGTCAAAACATTTTTAAACTGTCAACAAAATTTTTAAATAAAGAAAAGTAAGTACTTGCTGCACACAGAGGAAAATACTTGACTACAAAGTTCTTATAAATGCTACTGAGCTTTCCTTGGCTTCCACCAAATGAAAGGACCTCTTTTCCTTACTGAGAACTACGGATGTAGAGGGGTAGAAATAGTTTTGAGGCAGGAATTGAAGAGCTGAAGTCAGCAAAAAGATCATGAAAAGAACTTTCCCTCTTCTTTCCTTCCTTCATGTCTAAGAACTGAAAATTGCTTTTGTGCAAATAGTTATTTTCTATCGTGCACTCTTGGTGTCACTTTTGAGTCCCCTAAACAAAAATCCATAGAAAATGATTACTCAAAGATATATTTGAACAAGTTCTCTCCAAAATGATGAACAGCAATTATCAGTGACCTTTACAGAGAGAGGGATCATAAACATCTACTGGGATAATTCTCCTATTCATATCATTTAAGGGAATGACACCACAGAGCCCACAGAATTGAATTTCCACTATACATCTCTTTCCTGTGACTGTAATGACAACCCAGAGGAATGCGTTGATCCTGTAGATGTTCTTATCCTGATCTTGTTATTTTGGAACTGGAAGCTCAAACACAGAAAAAGAAAGAACTTCTTCCAATTCTAACTCAAATACTGCCACATTTGTAACCAAAACCAAACCAAACAAAAAAAAAAAAAAAAACGCCAAACCACACAACTCTGGCATAAACAGAAAGACAGAAACATCAAATAAAGTTTCATAAACCAAATAGCAAACCTAAAGAGAGTTTTGCTGTTCCACTATCCACAAAACAAATTTCTTTGCAAGGAAAACACTACCTACTCTAGGAACCTGGGACTGTATTCTGACTCAAATACACAAAAATGGCAGAAGGAAACGTTATCACACAAAATTAAATACTCCCTATCTTTAAACCCGTAAATCTGTTCTGGTTAGATATTTGAAATGAACATTTTAGAACCATTTATTTGGGAATATTTGGCGTAATCCTCAGACTGGCTAATGATTCCTCAAAGACCAACCATTTCTGCAACCACAGCACACTCATCCTCTGACAGAAGCACAGGCTTGGCTTAAAGCAGCTTTACAGCTACTCTAAATTTAATCACTGTTTGCAAAGAACAGTCTGATGGCTCACCTACAGCTGAGAAGTTCTTGCTACATCTTTTCTCATTATCCCAAATCATGACCTAGTTTTTCTTGTTTCAAAACAAAACCAAAGCACATCTAATGTTCCCTGCAATAGAAATTCTCATCAGTTAATCTATTTCAGGTCCTCTTACAGTTCCCTTGAGTCAGGCTCTAGCTTAGACAAGTATATCATGTAGTATTTTGTGCATGAATGTGTATGTTTGTTAGGGGCCCCAATACAAGACTACAGATAGATTAAACAATATATACAGAACTGTTTCAAATACAGTAAAAGACTTGATGGCATCCACTGTACCAAACACAGATGCAGTTGCAAAGTCATTGCTTTGCCAGAAAATTTCAGATCAAACTGAAATTGAAATTCTTGCCTGAAGAACGGAGGAAAGTACATGCACATGTACACACAAAACCTGCCTTTTCTTTTCCTTCCACCTGAGCCATGATTGCTGCTAAGTGCCTAAGCATTTGCAGGGATAACCCCTAACAAAGTCTCTCAGAATTGGTAAGGCAGTACACATGCCTCTGCACAGAAGGCCAGAGACCAAGCAATAAGCTTTCATAATTTATCTTTTCAATTATAAATGGCAGCATATATGATGACAAATTCATGTTTCAGAAAGCTTGAATGTGCTGTTATATCAAAATACTACGGGATACCAAACATTTCTCTTCCCACTTCAGGTTACATAAAAATACCAATACTCAATGTCCCACATAAATGGCCTGTTTCATTTTTAAAAGCTTGATTTTTTTTTTTTTTTTTACTCTGTGTGGTGTTGTATTTTTTAAAATCGTAACAGTTTCTTCACAATGTTGTGTTTATTCTGGGATACACTGGTATTCTTGGCCCTGGAGGAATGGTGCAAAGATTATCTCTCAACAACTCCCGGCAGGGGACTGAGGCAAAAGAGGGCAAATTGTCCCATGTGAAAGTGCAAAGGGGACCTTAGAATGGGCTGGATGTGCAGCTGGCAATCAAATGACATATGGCAAAACCAATGCCACTGCATTGGTTAATCTTCATTTTTGACTCCTTGCTTATGCACTAACGTAGCAACAAACACCTCCACCTAATACCACAAGATAAGGGCATATTACAATAATTCCTGATTGGGGGAAGCAAGATAAAAGTTCTCACTGAAACAAGTCAAGCCTAGTTTTATTTTTGCGCAAGGAACACACTGAAAAGCCTTTCTTGTCACACTATGTAACAGCAAGGCTTTTGTTAGTGGCAATTCTCATCTAGTACTTGTAGACATGGTGAATGCATGGCATACCTTAATACGGACAACGCTCTTTGGTTGCGACAGCCACAGACACTGCACACGTCAGGATCGTGTCTCCACAGACCACAAAAAAAACTCAAAAGTGTTCTTTGAAATCTGAGCTGTCATCTTCTGCACCATGGTTGCGGTGAGACACTGAAACAGGTGGATGTTCCATTTCTGGAAGTGTTCCAGGCTAGGCTGGAAGGGGCTTTGAGCAACCTGGTCTAGCAGAAGATGCTCCTGTCCAGGCAGGTTGCAACTATATGATCTTTATGGTCCCTTCCAACCCAAAACACTATGATTCCACGATTATCAAGAGCAAACGTTTTAAGTGCAGTAACATTTTGAAAGTTGGTTTTATACAATTAAATGACCAGAGTTGAGGGCTTTATATTCATCTTACAGAGATTTTTCAAGTCATGTTATATTACTTTATGGTAAGAAAAAAGAAAACCAAGAAAACCTGCCCCAGCCATCTCCCCCAAAAGGATACATTGATAAATTTCCAGAAACACATAGGTGATACGTGTGAATTGATGTTAAGGCAGAAAGCAAGTTTCTATGTCAAAACACGTAATTTCTACTACTGGGCAAACCAAAGCAAGACAATACCTGCATAAATCTTCCTATTACACTCATCATTCTAAACAGGAAGTGCTTTAAAAAAATCCCACATTGGTTGGTATTTTTGTAAAACTCACTGTGCCTTTTTTTTTTTTTTTTGAGGGAACTGCTTAGTAACACTAGCTAATTGAGACTAGTTAGGGGTTTTTTCCATCTCTTCCAAAAATGTAGAATAAATACAACTGGATCTAGTGCTGGTTTGTTATATAGCAGGAAATTACAGAATAGTTAATGTGTATTAATGCAAGTGTGACAGATACAACTATTGAATGATGTCTGGAGGGATTGCTCAGTGTTCATGGAACTGTAAGGAACTTGGCAACGGTCCCTAGTCAGCAAGAAGTCCTTAAATTAATATTGCCCAGTTGCAGAACTCAGGCAACTGAAACCATCTTAGCTCACAAAGAGCATTGTGCACAGATTGTTCAACTTAGACAATTCCCTATTATAGTGGTATTTATTTTCCCCCTTTTAACAGGCATGGCTTTCTTCGAGCAGCCCAAAGTGCTGACTGATGTAAGTCACCAACCATTATCACACGTTGCACAATGGAAGTTCTGAAACTAAGGTAAAGCACGACATTTTTGCAATAAATAGAGTGATAAACAGATATGATAAAAGAAATTTAGAATTCACAACTGTTCTCTTCACTTAAGGATTTTTAAAGAAGCAGGAAAAAATTAATAAAGAGCTAGTCAGACTTCTGACTGGCATGAATGAAGCCATTCAAGTACTCACAATTTATAACAGAAACATCAACAAGCACCTTTAACTACAGCATCACTGCCAAATGTCACCATAATTAGGCTAGAAATGTTGTTCTTTGAATAGTATGCACTTGGCCTTGTTTTCTATATAGGATCATGCCATCCCAGCGCAGGCAGCAGCATTTACTGAGAAATTCACTGAAAGATAACTGATTACAAAAGGGGTTCATGTAAGTTTACTTAAGAGCAACTTCAGACATTATTTTCAATTACTGAGATAAAATCATGGCTTCTCAGAAGGAAAAAAGGAAAGTGTTTTCTATACACTACACAGAGCATATGAAAGCTTTAAGAGTAGTCTATATTTACAAACAGTGTCAGCTTCTTACTAATATTCCTTAACTCTGCTTGTTCCTTCCTCAAGTCATTTTTCCTATTATTTTCAACATTCATTGATTGATTAATAAAAAGGAGGTTTCCTGCTGCAGATAACAGGTCACAATTCCTTTTACATTGAAGAGGTTTCCCCTGCCCTCAAGAATACCGATAGTTTTATTTTCTTTCACCAAATCTGCAGGGCTCTGGCCAAGCATCGACTTTTTCTGCACCAAACTCTTCATTGATTTCAGAGAGCATGAGGATGAGAGCAGGACACATCCACAAAGTTCCAGTCCTTCTAAACTTGCACCAGGATCTGCAGTTAATTAACCAGAAAGACTGCTAACATTTAAAAAAGTAAAAAAAGCTCTACCAGCTAGCCTTGAAGAGATGAAGATCTGGGAAAAAAGCACCACCTTCAGCTCCTTGGAATTCACTATCAAACAGATAAGCATTCTTACTTAGTAAGCTACACATGCACCCTCATCTGATGCAAGGGAATACATCTACACTGCCTACTTTAGACATGTAACTCTGCCATGACTTAACATTGTAATTGTATAGTTCCTGTACATGGAACAGATACTAAAGACAACTGAAGCTGGCAATTCAGAGCCCAGGGGGTTGTACTACATGCACTGTGTAAGCTCCTATTTCTTGCACTAATGTTACCAGCACAGAGCAAGTCACCGTTCTCCCTCCACACATTTCAGCACAGCACCACGCTTCACGCACACTGTACATATGAATGGAGTCCCTTTGCTACTTCAGCCTTGCCACCTCATTTCACTACCTGCACCTTCATGAGTCAGAAAAATAAATCTACATATGCATTATGCCTCTTTGGGCAACAGAAAACCTCAGGAGTAGACTATATACAGAAATGAAGAAAAAAATTATATTTATTTCCTTCAGCACAGAAACCTGGAGACGTCACGGACACATATCAGTCCTCTTAAGATAACTACTCAAGATACTGATGGAGCTGACAGCGTAATCTTGTCACTCTCCCATCAGACCACTGTCGGACTCATGCACAGCCGACTTGCAGCACCAGAGCAGTCTAGCCTTTCTAGCATATTCCATTCATCTTCCAAGGAACACCCTACTAATTTAGGAAAAAAAATAAAATCATCTATATTCCAAAGAGTAGAGTCACTAATACCACACAGATCTTTTAAAAGTAAAACAGAAAAGGATGTATGGCAGAACATTTAAGGCCTTGCTAGACTGAAGAAAAAAAAAGCCCCCCTTTGCTGAGAAAGTACCATCTGTATCCCTTTAAAGACAATACCAGAAGTTTTCTAGTCATAAGCCCTCACCAGATTATTGGGTCATCACCTGCTGTCTTGCTGTACATCAAGCTGTTTTTCCAACAAGATTTATTCACTTACATTGCCCAAATGAAAGTGTCTCTTAAAATAAAAAAAAAAATAGCCTGTTGCAAATAACTCCCTAAACTGCCATCCTTTCAATAGGACTGAAGTGCTCTTCACAGGCATAGTACACAAGCATCTTGAATTAGCAGGGAACTATTTTTAAATACATGAAGGATAAGATACAAAATTAGTTTCATGGGGAATGAGAACCTCAGAGATTATTTACTTCCCTTTAATTACTGTGACTCACCACTCACTTAGCTTTTCAATAGTACTACCTATTTCACACTCAAATTTTGATACTAAAACCATGCAAGTATGTTTTTTGAACATTTAAGATTATGGACCTTAATGATACATAACCACAATTCTCAGATTGACTTACCCACATAAAAGGTAATTAAATATACCATATGGTACAAATATCCCTTTCTTTGGAACAACTGTTTCAAAATAAGGATCCCTACATAAAAGCAGGAACTTTGTGGAAAAACATGAAAATTCTGACAACTGTACAAAACTATTACACTTAAGAGGCATGGTAGCATCTTGTACTACTGAACTTATATAATGTAAGGAGCAAATGAGACATTACTACTTGAAAATAATTATTTAGAGCATGGAATTCAGGTGACATGAAGGAGAACGCATCTGAGTCCTGAACTCAGGAGAGAAGCTTGAATTTCTAAGCCTTGAAACAAAAAGAAATTAAGTGTGGCCATATAGCACTGTTTGGCTACATCAACTACCCATCTTTGCTTCATATGACATGGGCATATTTCTGTCACTTGCACAGGATTTTAAAAAAAAAAAGGAAAGCTAGAGTAGTTTACAGTCCTATCCCTGCAGAAATAAATTAATTAGGATCTTTAGGACAGAGCAGCATAATATACAATAGCAGGAAAAGTAGAAAGGATGAAGGGAGCAAAGAACAGGAAAGCAGTAGAGGACTGTGCATTAAACAGAAAATAGCACATCTGAAAAATAAAATAAATGGAGGTTGCCGTACAGACATGGGACACATACAGAGAAGAAGAAAGGGGGATTATAAAAATGAGAGAAGGTAAAACAAAAAGTGTTACAGAAGGGATCCCTCAGAATTTAGGAGGAAAAAAAAGCAAAACCAAAACCAATCAAACCAAACAAAACCCACAACCCAAACAAACAAAAAGAACCCCTACAAGCAACTATAGATCGACATTCATCCCAAAAGTTACTCTAGAAACCAGAGCTGGAACAAAAGTAAGTGAAATTAATTTCAGTGGCTAATGAAGCTTCATTTGATTCTGGCTACTCAGGGCTCAGTCTTGTCTCTGTCAAGCAATGGGACTTTTTGACAGAACTCATCTCACACAGGATTAAGGCTGAGCAGAAGCAATGCCTGAATTATCTTCTGCCCCGAGACACCTGAGATACTGCATACCACAGCATCAGCTCTGAATTTGTAAGGATGACTAGCCTTTATGAGGCAAGAAAACGAAGAAGTAGAAAAGCCATCACAGCACTGTATGTAACAGTATATACTACTGCCACCATGTATAGGAACTAACAACTCCTCCCTGTAAGATGAGTTAGCAAGCAATTTATTATGTTATAAAATACTAATAATTCTTCTTTCAGTTGTCAATGACTAATTTATCTTTAAAAGAAAAATATGGACTGGTAAAGAAATCACCAAAGGAGTCACCATGAAGTAAAAGTGGATCTTCTGAAGGCTTTCTAGGAAAGATGATAAGAAACTTTGCGTTCCACTTCCCACCAGTGTGAATACTGCACTGTTCAAACAAAACCATTGGAGTGGAAAGAAAGAAGTAGGAGACACCCTGAAAAGAATATATCAAATTGCTTTTTAGAATATAATTAATATTAACAAAAGACACAAAAAATTCTCCTGAGAATTGAGTGTTCCTGGAGTTTGGATCCCTTCTTCTAGGTAGTTAAGGTTGCTAGGGAATTTCAGTTAATGGTGTATTTCCATATGAATGTTTGAAGAAGGGGGAAGGGTTTACAAAACCAAATCTTAAGCATGGAGTTTATTTTGTGCTTCAGAGGGAAGAATCTGATGTTAATGTAAAACTGAAATAAGAAGTTTTCAGATTTAACTAAAGATTATCAAAGATTTTTAGTAGAAAAATGTACACAGAAAATGTTTCAAGAGGCACTGCAAGGATGAACTTGCTTCTCCTACTATGGTTAGCAGCAATGCACCAGACTTAGCATAACACACAGTCTAAGGTCAACAAGCAGTCAACAAACAACAGCAGCTCTGCTCTGCTTTAACAGATAACAGCAACAAGTTTATTTTGTTTTAAACAGATTGTATGTCCTTTTTTTATAAGCCATTTAGAAAGCAGGTTGCTGTGGGCTTCCCAGTGACAAATACACCAAGGCACCAGCACGTGACAACACACTTTATACTCTTTGACATGGATGAAAGAACTCAATTCAACTCTTCTTTTTTCTATCTAGAAAGAGAAACATCTGACAAAAGTATTTTTTAGCCCCACTTCCTGAGAACGAAGTTTAAATGATGCTCTGTCTGCATCTTCATCTGTTTCTCCTCTCTTCTCTAACTTTGGATGACATTGGTCAGGAGCAACCAAAATGACAGAGGGCCAAATTCCTTCACATTAATGAAAATAAGTGTATGATTAAAGGACAAAAATAATAAACATCCCATAGTTTAAATTCTAGGTACTGAACCTTGCATGAGAAAAATCCATGGAGCAATCACTACTAAAGGGGAACCTGTGGAAACCATGGTAAGGCTGGCTCCATGCTCACACCACCACCATTTATCTATTTTTCCCCATCTTTAGTATTCAAAGCAACCCAACTCAAGCTCCATTTATTTACTGCAAGCATACAGTAAATACAGACATGCTTTCATCAGCAACTGCTGAGACAGTTGATCTTCACACCACGGTATTATCTTAATAAACTGTCTCTCAGCCCCAGGGTCTTTGTTCTCATATAAATGACCTAGAGTTGGTCACCCTGGATCTTATATACAGCATGACAAGCACAGAGGTTATATGAGTTAATTGCATAGTGACTGCAAAAATAGCATGCTTTTTTCTCTTGAGCACTGTGGTCTTTCTCTCCTGAAAACAAGTGGAGTTACACCATAATTCAAGTTAATGATAGAACTGCATATCTGGATAACTCTATCATTACTTAATGTTACCATCACACAAGCTTTTCTGTACAGTATTTGACAAAGAAATTTAAGTTAAACAGCTTCCTCCAGAATGAAGACAATATTGGATTAATTAGGTAACTTGCTACACATTTAGAAAATTAAGATCAATATCCCTTTTATAACTATATTAAAATCCTATGGAATAAGAACCAGATTGCAATCTGTTATTGAAGTGTAATTCATGAATATCTTCTGAATTGCTCAAAATTTAAATCCCTGGAGATCTGAACCTGGCCCCATAGATCTTAAAAGAACATTTGACTCATTACTCATTGTAAAAAGGACGCAATCTCCATGAACACAAAATGAACAGGAACTAATTTGTTTCTTAGGAGAGACCAAAATTCTCTGCCTAAAGAACTTAAGTTCCGGTACTCCTAACATACTATGTTATTTGTATTGGTCTACGTGCTACTTTTACTGTTACTTATGGAGTGAACATCTGGAGAAAAGGAGAAACTGGGGTCTAGTGGTCCTTTCCCCACACACTTCCCAGAACCTCCAATAACTTTCTTCCTCTGACTGAAAACAGCCACTGGAAATACTGTGAGAAGTCCATGAAGCTTTTATGAGCTAAAACACCAACGACAGACTACCAAATTAATTTTTTAACATGATTATTCCTCCAACATGGTCCAAAACTGAAAGCACGCAATTCTAAACCAAATACACAAAGACACAGCTGAGTCTTCAGTCTCTAAAGAGTCTGGTCTACCATTCTTTTAGTCTATTCTCAATTGTGCCTTAACAACTTGGGATATATCTATGCAAGCTGTTTGAAGACAGATTTGTTTTCTCTCTGCCAATGCTTTATGATGTTCTCACACCAGCCAGGTCTGAACCTCAACTTGTGTTACCACAGAATCATGTGACAAAATTAATTTATCAAAATGTCTCAAGTTTAACAGTGCAACATGAAAAAATGCCCCACACTTATCTGGGCAGGGAATAAAATATTTTCAAGCTTGAAACTTCCATGTTCAACTGCCAGTGCCTCCTATAACTCAACTGCTACATATTTCAGTGTTTTGACACAAATGGGGATAACAGACTGATCATCTGGATTTCAGTTTAAGTTAGGAAACCATGCTCCTTCTGACGGTCCCACTTCCTTTTATCCCACTCACTGTAAGGCTTGGTGAGAATCACAGACAAATAAGAACTGGAATCAACTATGCCACAGGATCATTTGCATCCTTTACAGACAACACAGTTATCTCTATCAAGTTCTTGAAGACCTTAACTTGTAAAGCTCCGGTACTCACACCATCCATTCTAGGATACCTCTGCATCCTTACCACTAGAAAAATGTTTCTAAACTTTTTATTTCCTGCAATATGTTCAGCCTATTACTTTTACTTTACTCACTGTGGGCATTGCAGACTTTTTTCCTTGCACGTCAGACTTGTTCCTGTTCTCTATCTTCACTTAAAGCATTAATCTTGCTATTCAGTTTTAACAGCTGCTGTTTTCTCAAATATTTCGTCAGAGCTATTTGCAAGTTAGATGAAGAAAGTTTCCATTTGAACTGAAGTGTCATCAGGCTGAATATGGTAGAAGTCCTTCTGAAACCATCATAAGTCTTCCTAAGATTTCTGCTTCTCTGGGGAGATTTACGTTTATATAAAAATAAAAAAGAATTACACAATGAAGTATAAAAATTCTTGACAAAAGTCTCATTCAGTTTCAGTTTAAATAAATCTGTATTATTGAGGAACACATAGTAGAGGCAAAGGTATGATCTTCTTCAGAGGATGCCCATGAGTTACTGAAGGAAGCACAAATGCTCTTTTTTTTTTTCCCCAGCCAATTCCTAGTTGCACAGATGGTTCTTTCTCACCAAGATGAACTCAGCATCAGGACAAACCTACCTCAGTTCTCATTTCAATTTGTTTCTGTCACTGCTACGCTTGCTCCTCAGGCACTTACAGAATACCTCCTTGTTGTACAGTCTTTCCATGGCATCCCTCAGAGTGCTACAAAGGTCTGCGTTTTACCTTGCATGAATGTTTATAGTCACTCTCTGAACATCTCTCACATTGACTAAACCATTCTCTTCCATTATGAGAAGTGCTTTTTATTTTAGGTTTGGGTTTTTAGTTTTGCACTTGCCTTTTCCTTCATTCATTTAACAGTGAACTAGTGAATTTAAATGTCTTTAAAAGGGCAGTTCACACAGGCTTACATCTTACCCTATATTGCTCATTTTATGTTATGCTGACAGCAACATTAGCACGAAAGGAGGTTTCTCAAGTCTGAAGTCTTCGTTTTTCCTAGTGTGTAAGACAGGAGTGGCTATTTCTCTTTGTCCTCCCTGAAAACAAAATAATTCCTCTATAACAAAATGACATTGAAGATCACTGAAACAACCGTAACAGTGACTTCGGTGATCATTATAGCTATACTTCAGTGATGCCAGGGTTGGGTTGTCAAAGGATCATCAAATTCAACTTTCTGCTTTCAATTCAATATTCAGTTTCATCTGGCAGCACATCTGACATTAAAGAATGAAAAGAAACACACATTCTTCATGATTTCAAGATGGCCACTAGTCCTGTCTGCCAAGCTACCCATGTAACATCTATACTTTGGGTATAGATGAATTGTTTGATTACAGTGAGGTGACTAACTCATTTCACACTTCTCCCCCTCTCCTTGAGCAAGATGAGCCCAAAAATTATTACTTTTATCATTTCTATTTTATTTTTATTATTTAGCACCAAACACAATCAACTTTGTTAATGTAAAAAAGCTAAACCTAGGTGTGAGAGCAGCAAGCTGGCCTTATGTAGACCTGCCCTGTCAGATGTGCTGCCTACTTCTAGACTTGAACAAATGAAGCCTGGTCTGACCTTGCAGGTCTCCCTTTTCGCCACTATCCATGGAGAGTGGATTACACTAAGCAGCTACTCCATTCTTTCATTATCAGCAAGCCTTCTCTTTCCTTTTCCCCAGAGACTTTATGCAGTTACATAATCTCCCTTAGTATTTTTCAAGAAACTGGAAAAAGAAATTCCAATTTTCCAGCCTTTCGCTTTTATTTAAACATTAATAGTTTCTTTCCTAGACTGAATTTACAGATCCCTTCTCTTTTGCAAAGAAAACAACATAATGGTAAGGAAGTTAAATAAATTTATCATAAAAAATAAAATTGCAAAACACAACTAATGACATAAGCACCACACCTGGTTTCACAAGTTTTTCCATAATAGTATTAAGCTTACAGAATTGGCAAGAAACTGGATAACTAAGTAGATTGGCAACAGTACACTGAGGCTTTTAGCTCAAGTTTAGCCCAGCTCCCTCTAGGAACGGAAATCACATGTTCTCTCATAGGCTGTCAATGAAACAAAATGGTGATGGCTACCTGGTTCACCCAAAATAGGAGATTGCATGACAGAAAAAGATTCATCAGCATAAATGGTATTTCCTCTTACTCTGAAGATATCAATAAACCTGAACCAAAAAAAATGGCCAAGGGTGCTTTCATTTGCTAAAATGAAACTAACCAAAGAGGTGTTAATTTTAGACAAGTTAATGGAATGGCAACATTTAGAAAACTCTAACTTAAATGTACTTTCCAGGACTTTTAAATCTTCAGCTTTCTCATAGAATGGCCAGTCACCAATACCTCCATTTATGCTCTGCCTGAACACAGTAGAAGCCAGATGAGCATGTGCATAGATGGCATGAGGATGCATGAACAGACCACCCATTTAAGGCTAGTAAATCCAGGCAGAGTGCTTGTTCACATCCAAATGCCCATCATCCTTATCTGCCAGTAGAGGACCATGAACACACATCTGTAACCAAACTACCCTGGGCTGTGATCTCAACAGACTCCACTGCCAAGCAATGGTCCTGTCTCAGAGAAAAACTCTAAATTGAGTGGATCACTTACACAGTAAATACAACTCTTTCTTCTGAGTCGCGCCAACAACTGTTCAAAGTCATTGGAAGAGATTAATCCATGGATCTCTGCCACCAAAATATCTCTATGACTGCAGAATGAGAGGGAACTGCTTCACTTGGTAAAAAATAGCAAGCTCTTATTCTATATACAGAGCAGCCACTGAATTAGGATATAACACAGTTTCACAGAATGTCAGACCAGGAAAATATTAGGAAGTAATCTGCTGCTTTCAGATGAAACAAACTTATTTGTCATTGCTGAAATACTTCTTACAGAGGCACTAGAACCAGTGCTCATTCTAAGAGCATCCTCTCATTCTGGTTATTGCATTACACCTCCCTAAATTCACCCCACACCTTTATCAGCTCCTTCTGTTTCATTCCTTCTTTTCTTCCCGACAGGAATTGATAAATCTAAACAGAATTGTTAAAAATACTACTAAACCCTCACTGTATTCTACCCCAGGCAGAGCTATTATGTCCTGAAGGATTTTTACACTCCACGTAGGGCACAGGCGCCTCTAAAATCTACATAGAGACAACTTGTCAAACCAGAATAGTTGTGCATTATCCACTCAGGACATGGAGGAACTCCTCAAGTTAGAACTAGCATACCAAATCCCACATCCCAAATGGTAACACTTTGTTAAAAGTATCTGTATAAAACACACTTTCAAGCCTCATTTAACTCTAAAAATAAAGATCTATTAACAGAGACAAGTTGTAATTAAGATTACTGTTGACCTAGGTTCTCCCCGCAAAGGGAAGATAATAATCTTACATTTACACAGTACCTTACAGTCTAAAGTATCCCAGTCAACAAGCCACATCTCAGACACACTTAGATAGAAGTGTTATTAACATGGACAAGCAATCCTAAGTAAACTATTCTACACCATTTGATTACTAACACATACAAAGCTTCATCTACTCAATTATATGGGTTCTTTTTATTTAACTTATCCATCCACCAGCAAATTATCTACCCATCAAAAAACTGTCCTTTTGGCATAAGGAAAGCATTGGCAGTGAATATCAGTCTTAACCCTTATGTTTCGCCTAAAAAAAAAACCAAAAACAAACAAAAATAAGTTTCCTGCAGCTTCATTCAACCTCTTTTCAGACCTCCATCACCAATACTACCCACAGTCCCCAAGAAAAGCACTAGCAGGGATTAAATCTGGCTTACCTCTCAAAGGATTTGTTTTTAAGCAGTCACTTGGGGTATATACTGGTTTTTAATAGACAGACCAACTTTTTCCATGTTATACTGCACACAGAACATGTAAACCTGGCTTTCAGTATTTCAGAACACCCCTTTCTTGCACCATCAAGTATTTAAACCAAAGGTCAGTCTCGCCAGCCAAGCTTTACCTCAGATCAACTTTCCCTTGTTTGAGAAGTGCTCCTTCAGGATTACCATTTTAAACACTAAAGATGGGTTATTCTGAATCACATGTTTTTACCTTATGGTTGCCAAAATAGGCCTTATTTAAACAGTTGGCTGTCAGGTATTCACAAAGCACAGCAGAGGGAAATCCACCTCCTCCTCTGCAATTGGCATGGCTGTTAGAAAACATTCCCTGATGATATCAGTCTGCACATTTTATTTTTTTTTAACTGAATACTTGCTTCAAGTAAAATGAATTGCAATAGACCAATGTAATAACATCATTTCAAGAAAATGCTCCTCAAGAAAACTGCCATTACACCTTGAACCTGCATCTTCTCTGGCTAAATTTTCTCACAGTCTACAGGGATGACAGAGACTTTTACAGCAATGTAGCCACAGAAAGATCATCTGTCAGTCTCTCCCCCTTTGTCAGTCTCTTCCAGAAAACGCACCACTGATGGAAGTAATCATCAGGACTTGCACTATACACTGACTAGCCAGATCACGGGAGACAGCTGTTATGAGATCAGGGCACCGTGATGGGGGGACAGAAAGGAAACAGTAGTACCTGCTATCCATCATTGCTACCTGATGGCAGTAAGCATCTTTGGATGATAAAACAAAATGCTGCAGAAACAAGAAACTGTTACCTCTGTGCCCTGTACACAACCTAGGATGTTCATTGTTTTCAAAAGGAAAAATAAACAAATGAATAAACTATAGTTGTTTACTAAAAATTCTACTGTAACCAATTCTTGCACATCCACCATCCCAGCACTGACTCATCCTGAGCCCATAAGATGACTCTGTTCCGAGTCATGCATTTATAAAAGCGTAAAACACAACTGTCTCAGGACTGGAGCCCACGTCAAGGTTGGTTCGCCCAGTATCTGACCCAGCTTCTCTTGTGACCTTCAGCTGAAACTAGAACAAAGTAGAAACACGAAAAGGGCTGTTAGATCTTGTACTCCATCTCCAAAAATGCAGAACTGCCTTCTCCAGTACATCTACTAGTAATCTGCCTACTCTTGTTTTAAGCTTCTGAAGACTCAAAGGGAGTTCGCACTACACCTGGACTAATTTAGGCTACAATACATTTTTCTATTATTTTGGTTTGGCGTAGAATTCACCCTAAACTTTTATTTCCTCTATTTCTTCACTTAATCCTAGATATTCTCTCACATAGTGCACAAAAAAAAACCTGACTGCTTTGACATCTCAACTATAGAGATGTAGTTAATCTATCTCCCCATGTTCAGTGACAGACTAGAAATAAGTTTGGGTTTGCGTAATTCCCCTGAAGTTAAGCTCCTCTAGACCCCTGAGTACTTTTGCTGCTCTTCTTTGAGCTTTACTCGAATTGTGAACACCTTCCTGTTAATATGATATTCAAAGTTTTCACACATGTTCATGGCAGATCCTTATAAAAAAGGGAGTCCCACCCCTTTGTACACAGATATGGTACCTTTTTCTTGACAGCTCAAGCACAAACCATGCTGTTTTGTAATCAAGCCACACTCCAGACTCACATATTAATTCTTCATCCCTTCCAGCATAACTACTACCATCAGTAAGTTCCTGATTTGATATCCCTTGCCCCATGATCTTGCCTTTTGCTCATACTTGTTCCTGACTATCCTGGACAAATTCTCCTGAAGTTCTGTTTATTCCAAAGCAAAGACATTAGTTTCAAAGATCGTAGGTTTTGTTCAAGTTCCCTGTTCAACAAACCATTTAATTACATGCTTAATTTTCACCACTTGCTTAAATCCAGTTGATCTCAGCAAGCAAAGATGAACTTAATACACTTTAAAAAAAAAGTTGCGTGTGCAACTCAGTGCTCGGCTGAGCCAAATCCTCAGTTTCTGTAATCACTGGGAAGGTTTATTTTTCATATTTGGCAAGAATTGACAGCTGAGTTCTTTAAGGTTACAGGATTTTTTAAAATGAAGCTTCAAGAGAGTCCACAACAGACATCAAATTTTGTTTCTTTCTTAAAATAAGGGAAATAATTACCTAATTAAATATGCCTCAGTACAGTAATCATTAAGCTTATAGGATTAAAACATGCAGTAACAGTATATTCTCGTTACTGCAGTACACTCCAAAAAACAAAAAAAAAAAGGCCCTGTGAAAAATCTGAAAAAGTGCTTGTATCTCAGCAAGAGAGGCAGCACCTTCCTCGGTAGCTCATTAGCCATGACTATGATTACATAGTTAAATGAAGAGAACAAAGCTGTCCATTTCTTAATTCCTATCTACCAAATGCCTTTAAATGGAATGGACAGAACTCACTGTTCCACAAATGACAGTCTTTAGCGGGGAGAAGGGTCCTAGTCTTTGGTTTTGATCATGGGTTGACTATTGTCATCAGTGGACAACACGCATCACAGCAGATGTAAATTTTACATTCATCACCAGCAACAAATGCAGTTGGCATAACAGGAGTTTCATAGAGAGTATTTAAAATCATTTCCAAATGCCTTCCATTGTTTACACACAGAATACTTCATGATCTTTCTCTCCCCCTTGTTTTTTTCCTTAGTACTTTTTGTTTTCCTTGCCTTCCCTCATTCTGCTGCCTGGTAAACACAGGCAGAGGCTAAGTGGAGACTGCAATTAGGCAGCTATATCAAGCTTCATCTGTGGACTACCGAATTATAAGACTCAAGGTTTGGGAGGAGTGCCATATGAGGAAGAAACAGAGAAGAGAAATTGGAAAATCACTACTTCCTCTCAATCTATAGAGCCTTCCAAAATTCAATTAACATGTTCTAAACTAAACCATCCACACATGTTATGGCATTAAGATGCATGATTTCAAATATAGACACGAAAGTAGCTGCTCATAGATATTTATCAGAATTATAATATTCTCTGACCATTCCACTTCCACATTTTTTAAGTGCCATCCGTTGCAACCCTTTTGTACCTTAGTACTTGAGATGAACCATAAAAATACCTATAGGCAATATAAAGAAATTGCCTATGACTGTATATGGGACCTCTTAAATAATGCTGCGAATACCACAGTTGTTCGGAGAACACCACTCCCATGCATAGCGCAAATGCTGTTGTTTAATAATGCATACATGATTAAGTCCTCTGTCTTCCTCACAGCAAATTTTTCTTGCGATTTTACAGTTTCCCAGACTAGAATAACATTTTCATTTTCACAAACTCACTGGTGCAACCAATAGGAAAACAACCTCTGTTTCAATTTACAGTGTGACCTCTGTAAATACCACCGGATGGCAAAGACTTGTAGGTAAAACTCTGTGAACAACTTCTTCCCATTTTTTCTTATAAAAGCAAGACAAAAGCACAGAAACTCCTCTGCTGCACTGTACATACAGCTAAACATCTGTGCCTGCTCACCTTCTTTCCCTAGGGCAGTTCAGCATCTCCAGCAGCTTCCTGAGCACTAACACCTGCACCCATCCCAGGTCACATCTCACTTGCACTAATGGATTTTTTCAGATAGATGGCAGTGCACAAAGTGCATCCCAGAGTGGTCCAGGGTCGAGATGCCATTTCAATGCTCAGACACTTTAACTAAGGGAATTACTGCATTATCAAGAGCACTTTTAGAAAGATCATGGCTTAGGATCCAATCCTGCTGCACAGCGATAGCACTGACTCTGAAAGGGTTGAACTGGGTGCCAAGAATGCGAACACGACAAAGCAGCACCTAGGATTTTACTTTCCATTCCTGGGAGCCACAAAGGATTTTTCTTTCAATACATTCTAACAAACACAGTTCTAAAACTCAAAGCTAAAGGATGACTAACAAAACAAAATGCAAAAACATATTGCATATTGGATACGGGAGATGATATATCTGATTTTCAAGGGTCTAGAACAGCACAGATTTACAAACAGTCCTGCAATAACAACAGGCTATTCCAAATCACTTCTATTGGCAAAAGATCTACAGTTATGACTTAATTTTGTGCCCTCTTCATTCTAACAGACACTGTTTTTAAGAGAGCGGAGTGAAATTTTAACCATTTACCTGCATTTACACTAGCAAATCTTTCTCAAAAGAAAAATATTAACAAACTAGCTGAAACAAATAGAAGTGAGTCTCCCTGCATAATTAGTAGTTCGGTACCAACTACTTGGGGATTTCAATGCATAGCTATCATGATGTGGAAGCATCCACCATCATTTTGTTTTCTGTTTGCAGTAGGGGGTTGCTAGGAAACAAAATACTATTGTCTGATTTCATGATCTATTGCCCAGTTTGCCTGGCAATAAAGTCTTCGAAATCTATTATCAGATTATTTTACATTTTACAGCAAGATTAAGATTGACATTAAAACACATGCACACAGAGACAAACAGTAAAAAATGCCTCAAAATTAAGGGGAAAGTATGTAATATTCCCGGTTGAGAAAGACAAACTACCCTGAGGAAAAATGAACTGAAGTAGTCTGGTGATATTTATGTATGCACACACGCACATGTATCAGCGTTCCTGAACTGTATCTGTAGTTTTGCTGACTTGTCAAAGACTCTCTCACTTCTGAGGATACAAAACGTTCTCTTACTACTTGAGAGCTACTGTACATTGCAAGTTCTGTAAATACCACATGCTGCAAAACGTCTGGGGCAGGCGAGCACACACATGATAACGAGATTTTTTTTTTCTCAGAATTCAGCTCTACGTTGTTTCAATGCCTTAATTTCTTTATGCAATTTTTTTTCCCCGTACATTTGGACAGATAGAGTCAGACAAAATTCCCTGCTCTCATCCTCACCCTCCCCTCTTTGGTTGTAACATAAATAATTAAATAATCAAACAGAAATAAATACAAGCACCAAGAAAAGAGATCCACAATAGCAAATTTCACACACTTCCGACAGTGGCAAGTCTTTGCAAGTGACAGATTGAAAGATAATGAAAACCAGACAAATGTGGGTGCCTATTAGGCATTTCCACAACATGACAGGAGACCTCAACTGCAAAAACCAATCATACTTAAAAGCTGAGAGACAGATGAAGATAGTTCACCACAAAGTCATAGAGAAAGGTCTTAAAAAAAACCTGCAGTAGTTATTACTCTTTTATGTATCTGTAATTTCACAACATGCAGTATTTCAAAGTCCTTTCAACTTATTTATTAATGTCTATGCATTTTATCACTCCATTTAAATTTAAGAAAAAAATTAATGAGGTACATTGCAAAAAAACCAAAAAAAAACAAAAAAAACAAAAAAACAAACCAAAACATCAAAGCTTTTGGCATGTTACAACAGAACTCCCAGTGATAAAAAAAAAGTAATAACAGACAACATAAAAAATACACGGTTCATGGGAAGGACCTGAGAGCATCTTGTCTCTCCTGCCCACAGACAGATTTATTCGGACTCTGACCTTCCTATTAGAAACTAGGAGCCCCCATCACACGTAGAATTAAAGAACAAAAGAGCAAAATGTAAGAGAGTGTCTTCTACACCAAACAACAGCATGCTACTTCTAGCGATTAGATCAAAGCAGCGAGAGATGAGAACACGACCCACAACCAACTCCCCTCCTCGCCAGGGTCGGATACGGCTGTTCCCCAGCTAGTAACCCGCTACAGTAACACTGCTAGTTACAAAACGGTGCCCAGGTCTCGATGACACCGAGATCCAGTCACCTTACAGCTTCACTGAAACCTGTTTTATAAAGCACGCACTCAAGGAACGGGAAGAAAGAGGAGAGAGGGATGGGACAGTCTCTTCCGGAGAGAAGAATAACCCAAGAACTGTTCAGCCAACTGCAGGGGGGCTGCCAGGGTCCTCGCAGCCGCAGCCACCCAGCTCTCGGGGGCGGGCAGAGCGGGAGGGACCCCTGGCTCCGGCTGCCCTGGCCGCGCTGCCCGCCCGCCCACGCGTGTGCCCCGGGGAGACTGCCCGGCGCGGGAGCCCCGTTCGCCCCGCTCTGCAGCAGGGACTGCAATTAAAGAGGAGGGGGGGAAAAAGGGGACGAAAATATAAATAAATAAATAAATAGCCCTCTAGCGGGAATGGGAAAATAAAAGCCCAGCCTAAACAGGCGGACCCCAAACAACAACAAACACCGGGCGCCCAGGAGAGCAAACTTTCTGACTCACCGGGGAGAGCCGGTGCCCGGGGGGCTCGGGGCAGCGGCGGGGGCGGCCTCGCGGCGCGGGGGGAGCGCAGCCGGAGCAGCAGCCGGAGCTCCAGCAGGAGCCGAGCGNTGCCGGTGCGGGGCCCGGAGCAGCGGGAGCCGCCGCCGCCTCCCCCCTTCGGCGCTGCTGGGCCCGGCGGCGCTGCAGCAGGCGGAGGACGCCCCGCGGCGGCGGGGACCGCGGGGCCGGGGGGCGCAGAGGCGGCGGCCACCGAGGAGCAGGCAGCTCTGCCCCTCCGTGTGTGCGTGTGTGTGTGTGTGTGTGTGCCGGGGAGCGATGCTGCAAGGGACCGAGGGAAAATTCTCCCCTCCTAGCAAAGCCGCCGACAAATGGCAAGGCAGGTGTGCAGGGGAGGCAAGGCTCCCGGAGGAGGAGGAGGAAAGGAGCGAGGGGCGGTGAGGAGGGCGGGGAGTGCAGAGCCGTCACGGCATCCCGGGGACAGCGGCCCCGCCGAGGAGGTGGCGGGCGCGGAGAAGCCCCGGCGGCGGGCGCGGGGAGCGCCGGCGCGGGTGGGCAGCGCGGAGCGGCAGCGGCGGAGCCCGGGGGCGGGAGGGCTGCGGGTGGGGAGTGCGCCCGGCACCCCCAGCTAGGCATCCTACCGCAAAGTAGGATAGTAGCTGGGCAAAGTACCCTAGGCCTGCCCCATCAAACGTCCCCGGCCACTCCGCACAATGCCTTTTGCGGATTGAGGAGCTGCACCCCACCCGATGGGATCAGCGCTTCATTTGGGAATCTTCTCGTGAGGAAGAGTTGCATGTGTTACCTGCAGAGGATCCCACCTCCTAGTTACCTGTGCCTTCAAAGTAGCACCCTCCAGGGAACACACTTAGTTACAGGTCTGGTTTTTTGCTTATTCATCTCCCTGGCAGGAGACAACCCTCAAATGGGACAAGAGCACCTAACCTTACCTTCAATCCATGAAGCCACGGGGCAAGTGGCCAAGGACAGCTCTTTCCGGGACAAAGTGCTGAGAGTAACAAGTGCTCCCCCAGAGCCAAGCGCTACTCCCAGAGAGGCCGTCGAATGCCTCCTCTGAGCAGATAATTAAGGAAAGCTTTTGCAGCTGCACCTCTACTCCACAAAAGGTGCTGGCTAATCTGAACTCTTCCTGATATTTGAATGGGAAAAACCTGCTCCTTTCCTGGTCTGAATTACCGTGCAGTGCTGCTGTAAGCAGTTCCTTTCCTCTGTAGAGATGGCTGTGATACAGTGCCAGAGAAAGCCTTTGTATGCCCATTTATAATGCGTTTCAGCACACTTCTAGGTGACGATTAGTTGGTAAGTGAAAAGTGGCTGCGGCTGAAAGGTGGAAACTAACATCAGGTATTAAATATTGCATGTCGCAGCTATGATTTCTAGTGGTAGGAAGAAAATCTGATAGAAAAATCTCCTGCCTCTTATTTTCCACCGTACTTCTTCCACCAAAGGGTCTGTGGAACTACATCCACAGGTATTGTGCTAATTATGTATGCTTACCAGCCCATCAGTTCAGGTCTACCAGCAAGCACACTTATGCAACAGAAGCAATTTCCACACCACTGGGTTCATCTGATTTAAACAATACTGGCTTTTGTTGCCTCTGTGTGTAGTTTTTTTCCCTTGGCTGGCAGGGTTAGTGTCACAGCTTCAGTTTGAGAAGTGACAACAAATATTACTGACACATATTATACCAAGCAACACAAGGACATGTGTGGAGGACGAAGCACAGAAATTAATGCACTGATTTAGGTAAGGAGCAGGTGCCACTCTTGCTCCAGCTGTACAGATGTGGATTAGTTATTTCCAGACTGGTTCTTGCTTTGCTTTCTAGTGGCAATACAGTTAGCTGGATAAAGTAGAGGTTGCAGAAAGCATTTCTGTTAAATGTAGCTCTGATGAAAGTAAGATGTAATTGTAACTTGGGCATCCTCTTTTGTATTATTTACTAAAACATCTTTTCAGTCTTTTAAAGCACAGGCCCTAAGCCTGTTCCTCCTTAAGCAAGCACCATTTAAAAAGGACACAGAAAACCTGTGGGGAAGTTCATGCACAACTTGTACTTCACCTGTAAACTACCTTGCAAAATCAAGGACTAGTTAAAAAAGACCACACAAACTCCAGTGTCTGAATATATTGTTTTGTCTTTAGCTGTGTTAAATTTGCTTCTTCATCTCTTTCTTCTAACACTGAATGCAATTGTACTTAGAAAAACACACAGATAACCCAACCCGGTACTTTTCTGGACTGTTTCATAAGCCTTGGTATAAGACAGAGGTAAAAGAAAGTACTTCTGCCCGTGGTGGTCGTGTTTAATGTAACTGACTGAAGCAGGAAAACACTTGATAAGGTTGTTTCATTATGGCAACTTAGGGTTGTCCCCTCCTTCCCTTCTACAGAGCTGCCTGGACAAGTGCAAGCACACAAGCACAAATGCAAAATTCTGCAGAAAAAGGTGTTACCATCTTTGCATGATTTTCACTAACATGTTCAGCATTTATTTGCTATTTGCAGGTCTGTACAGAGACGAGTTCCAGCCAAGACCTCACTTTGTTGTGTTCTGAATAGCTCTTGGGAAGTTGCTGGCTTGACCCTGGAGACTCTACAGTCTAATTTTTTAATAACTGAAGGATTATTTTTTTTTAATTTAAAAAAGGACTCGTTTTAGCTGTCGCATAAGCATGCATTATATCCCAAGACTTCAATTGGAGCTGCACAGACATATCTGAGAGCACAATTAGGCCCTCTGGACCTTCTAAATCTGAAAAAAATAGTCATGTGTAATTCCTTCTTCTATGGATCCTGCAAGCTTTAAGAGAATTTTTGAAAGCTGTAAATTCCTATTTATCCACTAAGAGGCTCACAGGCAATCTTCTCCTAATGGAAATAGAACTGTAAAGCTGAAACATTAATATACACAATATGATACATTACACAGGGAGACTCATCGGAGCCAAAGTGGCACAGTGGCAGTGCCGCTATGGACTCAGAGCCAAGCAGGTTCCCTCCACTTTCTTGGCTTTCTGTGCATGGGTTTTGCTATCTGATTTATATTAGTACTGCACAGTTCTCTCCCTTAAAAAACAAAACAAAACAAAACAAAAACAAAAACAAACAAAAAAACCCCAAAACAACCACAACAAAAAAACCAACCATCTGACCTTTGAATCCCTCATCTGCATTGGCTGGCAGCTGGTATTGGCGAATCAGAAGGCACAGTTTGGTCTAAATGCAAGACAGCTATTCTTCAATAACTGCACTGTTAATATGCAAATCTCAGTCCTCCGCTGACTGTAATCTCCTGACTCTGATTGGCTTCAGTGATTAAAAAGATTCTGGTTATTCACTAGCAGGGAAAATACACTCTTCAGGTTCCTCCTTAAGATGAAGCATTATAAAGCCTTGAGAATGTACAGGCTATAGACAAACAACAACAAAGCAAGACAAAGAGAAGCCAAGCAAATAGGATTAGAAACATGATAAAAGGAGAATCTGTGCATTCAAAAAAATTTCCTGATTCCTTTTTCTCTTCCTAGCTTTCTCTTGGGAGTTTTTGGGACCATTTTTGGTTTTGTTTTTTTTTCAACCCTTGCCTTATGTATATGATGTGCTCAAGTTCACAGCAGAAAACTTGAATTTGTACTGAGAATGTAATTTCTGTACTGGAAGACATGCATGTGTCTGTCTTAATGAGTCAGCTTTGTTGGCTGCCAAACAGAATGCTACAACATATATTGATGGATATCTTTATACCAAAAAGGTGAATGTAGCAATTGAGCAAGAAATCCATGATTCAGCTCTTCAGAAGCCATTGCAAAAGCCAGCCACCAGTATCGGCATCAATACTGGCATATTCTTCACAGAAGGCCAGACTTAGCTAACCTCTGAACTTAGAACATGTTCTGTGTGACATGAGCTGATGGGAATATTCATGTAAACTGAACTATCAAGACATTTCATTTTCCATCAGAGTCCAGTAAGGCGTAAAAGAGTAAGATGTGTTCTCTATTACATGGTACTAAAATTAAATAATTCTACCAACTCTGATAGTGTTAAACTCTGAGGAACTTTTGGAGAGCTGCATTGTGTTTGGGAGCCTCCAAAGACCCTGAGATTAGCTCAGCTGGTTGGAGCATAGTGCTAAAAACACCAAGTTCATGTTTTCTGTCCCTGTATGGGCCAATTGCTTTAAGAGTTGGACTCGATGGTCCTTGTGATTCCCTTCCAACTCAGAATATTCTGTGATTCTGTAAAAGCAGATTTGCAGCCACACTGGTCCTCCCTCTTTGGCTTTATTTTGTAAATTTTCCCTCATTCTTGCAATTCAACCTTGCTGACACATAGCATCTGATGAGGTACATTGTCTTCACTCCCGCACAGATGTAGCCAGCTCTTCTGCTTCCTGCTCTGAGGTGGCAGATAAAATCAAGCTGGTAATTTCTTAGGTCAATGTATCTGGGCTGAAATTGTGAAATCAGTGTTAATCCCAGTGAAATCAGTATTAATTTTACCATCCATTTTGTCACAACTATAATTTTGCTTCTCAGAGTTGGCAGCAGAGTATTTTTGGAGGACTGGACATTGACTTTAATTGCCAGATAAGGTGAAGAAGGCCCGGTGCTGTTAGCATTCAATGAGTGACCCTTTTCTTTCCTCATGCTTTTTGCCAAGGGGGAACTAGATAATTTTGTGAGGGTGGACAAACCCTCTGACCAAAAAGAAACAGAGCTCTGAGAAGTAAAGTAATCTTGCCTGTGTTTCCCACAAAGAAGGTAAGGCAGCTCCTTGTACAAATTACTAAACAAAAAGTGAGCACATGCACCTGTGGGGAACCTGCAGAGAGAGTGTGATGGGGGTTACCTGACTGCAAATCCTTGAACACCTGGGAAGGATGGAGGGCAGAGCTCAGAGAGGACTTCACACAGGGCTTTTGATTAACGTGCCACAAAGAGAGAAGTTGTCAAAAATAGAGAGCTATGCCACAAAGCTGCTTTCCTTTTCTGTCTCACTCATTTCAGATACAAAGATAATGGCAATAGCACACAGAAACGCAGGCAGATATGTGAAACTAAAGGTTAGAAGAAGACTTTGACAAGATACACACAGGCTTCCCACAGCAAAGGTCAAACAGTGACCTCCACGCAAATTAATGCCACTTCAGCTATTATAAAGGAACTGTAGTATTTCAGTTTCAGCAAAAAGCCTGAAAAATACATTGTGCAATCCATTTATTCTGTTAGGGCTTTTTTCCCAAGTGGCTCAACTATCTCTTTCAAATAAATATACAGATTCTCATTTAATAAATAATAATAAAGCTAGGAAATAATTAACTCTTAAATGTGTTCTCCCTGGTCTTGCTTTAAAGAAGGGAAGAAAAATCTACATGCTTCAGCAAGCAGAGCTACAAGCACATCCAATCAGATAATTGACACAGCTGTTGAGCCAGCACCGTGTTAACTCTGTTTTAAGCTTCCTCAAATCATCTAGGTTTAGAAACCATGTAACTTAATTGGATTGCTACAGACCTGACAGCTCCCAGTGCTAAGGGATTGCATTGCTACTGTATGATCCGATACGTGAGCTAATGCTGTCAGTCTTGAGAACTGCCACCAGCCCTGAAGTTTGTTTTTCATCTTCCAATCACTATCAAAAAATTAAAACAACCGTGTTCCTCTCCTAAATGCAAAAAATTAAATTTGGGAGAATTTAAAGCCATCACATATAGGAAGCAGGATATTTGGGCCAAACCCACATCCTTGGTCATGCAGGTGATTTTCCACCATGTGGCCAGTCAGCTCCACTGAAACTCCACAGTTAATTCAAACAGGCTTGTCAAAATAATGACTCTTAATTAAATAAGGAATAGTCTGCTAAGAACAAGGTCTTTAAAATCCCAGAGGAGAAAATGTGAAGATAGTTTACGAGACAACACCACGTATGGTCAGTAAACACAGGCAGGGAGACAGCATGGATAATACTGCTAAATAGCAGACTGACAAATTTTAAAATGCAGTTTCAGTTCCCACTTTATTGAAGCAAAAGCTAAGAATATTTGTAATCTGGAGATGTCCACAAATAACGAGCGACAGGTAGGTGCCAAATCATCATCAAAACTCTACAAGAATTAGATACCTCTCTGCCATTTGAGTCAGCACATACCTCCCTGGCTTCAGAGATCTTTCAAAAGAGAAGATTGGTATTTTGACCCTTATCCTGTCTCTTTGCTGCTGATTTCCTGAATGCCCATTATACTCTTATCTCTGTTCTGCTCATTTTGTAATTTTTGTTTAGAAGTCACCCAAAGCAAGCATAATCCTCGTTCTTAACACTTACATGGACTATTTAGATATTGCCTCATCTTGCCGTGGGGGGAAGTGGGTGCACTGACAACACAGACTTTCTCAGCCTTTCTCATGTTAATGTCAATAAATATGGAGTTAAGCTGCTACTGATTATTTTGTAGACAAGTGTCTGTTTTTTCAAAAACAGCATGGGCAATTTTCAAAACAGACAAAAGCAGATGATCTGGAAGAACCAGTTGCAGTAGTCTAGTTCTATTTTTATTTTTTTTTTCCCTTTGTGTATGTGGGGCCGGGTGGGGGAGGCATTTTTGGTGTTTTGATTTCTTGGGGGTTTTTTTGGTTGTTGTTGTTGTTTCAGGGTTTTTAAAAAAACTGTTCATAATGACATCTTTGTAGAAAATGATGTATAAAATTATTGTGTCCAGACACTCTTCTCTGAGTGCGCTACCATAATTTTTTCAGCAACTGTCCCTCTTCTGTTTGCCTTAGGTGATAAGTAGTCCTTGTACAAACCTATCAGATAGGCTGTTAAAAGATTATTTTTCCCAAAGCAGACCATTCTTCAAGTCAAAGACTCAGCCTAGCCTACCTTGCTTGTGAAGATCTTCCTGAGAGAGATTATAAAATCCTTCCACTGTTCTTTGTCATAAACACATCACTGTGCAAAGTTTCCACAAGCCATTAACTATTGATATAGTCCATCCATACTTTCCATGCATACTTCCATCAAATAATCCTTAATTTAAGCAACTTTCAACCTCAACATTGAACTTTGATGTTGGAAATACTTTAGAATTTTACTAGGAGGAGAGATACTGATTTTTTACCTTAGTTCAACGATCACTATAATGCAGCCCCAGGGGGGTGGCTCTTTAGCAGTACAGAGCAGCGCTACCTAATATGATGATCAGCAATGGAAAATAAAGACTAACGTATCCAGCTGAAATGGCAACTAAAATATCCATAGACAGAATATAATTACCAAGCTGGCATTCTGCCAGGACACTGGTGTTAACATTATTACTCCTACAATATTCCAATTTATGAGTAATACGGAAAAAAAAGTAACAACAGGATTTTTTTAATTGAACCAGTGTGAACCAAACTACAGTAGCTTGCAGTCCAATTAAAATTGACAACCCAGTGAAGTGGATACACATAACACAGAGATAAATATAGAAAATCCAAGTT
>VWZG01002506.1:521008-560502 GCA_013396735.1 Grallaria varia | reverse complement strand
TCATTTTCTGAATCTTTTGATGCCAGGAAACTATCATTGACTGGAAACTCTTACTAGCTTTTTGCAGTCAGCTTTCATAACTTAAAATAAAGATGGGAAAATATATCCTGTTAAATGTTACAGCACTGCATTTCTTACCTTTTCTACAGCACACAGTATTAAAATTACATTGACTGTGCAGCTGGAGATTAGAAAGAGCAACTGCTTTTCACCTTTAATAGTAAATTAAGTTGAAGTCACTAAATCTTTGAATCACACAAAGTGCATACACTATCAATTGGAAACTTCTAGCTAGACTTCAAGCAAGTGGTCTGATCCCCCATCAAAAACACTACAAAGGTTAACTCCTGAAAGGCAAAACTAATTCCTTTTCTCTCTCTCTTTTTTTAAGAAATGCTTGAAATTACTAAAATATGTTACACTTTTTAGTCCTGGTTCTCTATTCTTTACTCGCATGAGTATGTCTTTCTCAGACACATAGAACCATGCAAGCACCCACCGAGGTCAATGGGACTCCTGGGGAATTAATATTCCCTGTCTGAGGTGTTGTGAGGCATACTTCATTAGTGAAGCACTCTGAGAGCCCTAGATAACAGCTGCTATATGTTGTAATAAAATAGTACTATTCATTATTGCAGAAGAGCTAATTGTTTGTAATTGACCATTTCCTGAATCGCTTCTGAAGTTATTGGGTTTGGAGGTAACCCTCAAAGTAAATCTGTTAGTTAATAGAATGAAGAAAGTAAAGCAGCAACGGGATATGTTTTAAGAGCAAAACAGAAGAAAGCTCCCCTGGGCTGTATCCTATTGACCTTTAGTTCCATTATTGTATCTAAAATATTTTTCCATTTAAGGCATTGCCACTGAATCCTTCCCAGGAAGCTCTGGGAAAGGATATAAAGTGAGGTCTCTACTAAGCTTGTAGGTGACATCTCTAAAAATGGAGGGTTGATTTATGTTTTACTGACAGCCAGGTTTAAGTGGGGAAACCCTCCAGGCTTTGGTTATGAATCTCCTATAATATAATAAATGGTGCCATCTACTGGCTCTCTTCTGCTTTGGATCAGTGTCAGGGTTTGATTGTGCAGTATAGCTACTCCGAGCAGCATTAAAACACCAAAAAAATCAAGCCCCGTTTCCCGGATCTTGGAATGATTTAAAAGGGTTTCCATAAAGCAAACAAGCCTAAAATGAAGTAAGAGTAGTAGGAGAAAGAAAAATTGCAAGATGCAAGCAAGGGAGAAAAGGCAGCATTGCAGCAGACATGAAACTAGATTAAGGGTCAATACTGAAGACGGATACAGCTAAACTGAACCAGATGCAGCAATCCCAGAAGACAAATCAGTGATGAGGCTCCTCAGAGAGAAGAGGAGAGCTTCTCCAATCCGTCTCAATTAATTTGCTTTTAGAAAAAGAACAGCCAATCATGACGGTTTTCCCCTTCCACCCACTCCAATTCCTACTATTAAACAAAGTAGAAAATGTAAACAGCCCTGACAGAAGAAATATACAGATACACAAAGATGTTATGAGTCAGGTTTTTTCTAAGAATTAAATATTTTTCCTGATTGATGCCAGAAGCAAGATTTGAATCTCTGACTTATGCCTTAGAAAACTACATAAACTGTGACATGTTCTACTCTTAGGTCCACTATGCAATCTTGGCATCTCCTCTGGGGTCAAACAGGACTCACTATGCAAAGGAACTGACACAGTTATTATTTTTTATTGTTGCTTTTAATTTATGTGGATAATTTGCTTAAAAAGCAAAATTGGCTGTAGAGATATTTTAGTCTGATTTCCTAAGGAAAAGAGACTAATGCAATCACAGCATCTGGCAACGGAGAAACAGTCTCAAAAATACACAATTATGTCAAGTGCTTCACAAAAAGCAGAGTGACTGTTAGAACTCCTTTGGAAGAAAAAGCATGAGAGGAAGTTCCTAGATATCATACAACCCCAACAGAGATAAATCCACATGAAGGTGCTCTCCTTCAGTTTGACTTCTCATAAAAAGTGTTTTGTCATGAAAGTCTTCATCTGGTAGGAAACACAAGCAGGAAAGGATGGAAATGCAGGTTATTAGGGCTTTTATTGCTACAAATGGAACCTGCATCTGAGTAAGTTACAGATTCTTAGGCTCAAGTTTTATGTCCTATCAATGAAAACCATGTTTATCTGTGCCCCGTAGAGAGCTTTTAGACTTTGTAAATAGAAGAAATTGTGGAAACCGTATCTTGACACAGATGTAGATTACACAGAATATTCTGAGTTGGAAGGGACCCACAAAGATCATCAAGTCCCAGCTCTCAAGTGAACGGCTCATAGGTGATCAAACCTGCAACCTTAGCATTGTTTAGCACCATGCTCTAACCAGCTGAAACTCAGAAGTGCAAAGAGAGTAAAGCAGTTCTCACAGCAGAGTCCCATCTCCACTCCTGGACTCCAAATTAAGATTTTTATATAGCCCCCAGGAGTATGAGTTTTGGCTGCTGCAACATACAGAAACTTCAGGCAATACAACTCCATTTGGAGTTGTGCTGTAAAGGACTGGGAACACTAGACTTGCTGTGGAAAGCCTTTCAGTCAGCCCTTAAAATGAGAGGTTTCTGGAATGTAAAATCACAAAACACAGGTTAAGAATCCTATTGTCACATGTGTAATCAGGACTTTCAAAAGGGTGTAACTGAGGGCCACAAAGACACCTATGACAATAAAAGTGGTATACATTTTGGGATTTGAATGCAAACCCACTTTAACATACTGTGTTTTTATGTCAATGTGTGTAAACATTTTCTTAGTGTAGTTTATCCAGTAGTGGATGGCCTGATATCACAAACCTGAAGTTCTAAGGATTTGGTATCCTGTTAGATACACAATAAGGCCTATAGCACGCTTTCATTACTCTCCCTTTACATTTTTCATTAGTCTCAGAGCAGAGTAAGACTTCAACCTAATGAAGAGGCTATTCAGCACATTGATTCCTCCCACCAGGCAGGGGAGTTTCTGTTCTGTACAGATGTGCAAGGGTAAAAGCTCTCTTTTGGGCACCAACTCTAACCTTCTGTCTCAGATGGAACCCAAGTAGTCTGTGGTGATCTCTCGCACAACAAAGTTTTAAGAGAAAAAGCCTAGCTCCTGTAAGAAAGGTGCTGACAATACTTCCATTCTCCAGTTCCTGTAAGAAATTCTTTGGACAATGTGTAGCATTGGAGAAATTGGCTCCTTGCTGCTGTGCATGAAGCCCATGGCTTCCAGTTCAGTTCCTGGCTCCAGGAGCAGACAGGGAACAAACACGAGCCCGGGCAGCAGATGGGGATGTTGCTAATCGGTCTGTTTTGATGCTGGGCCATCCGCTGACAGTAACTTCGCACTTCTCTCTCGGCAGTGATTTGCCATGTCAAAGAGCTACAGAAATGGGAATGATAACAAAGAAAGTGGAAACAGCAACCACTTCAATGCAGACCATCCCTTTTCCTCAACTGTGCTAACCAAATTTGCTGCAGAATGTTGTGAGGCAGCTTGGACTTGGCAGACACTTTGCAGACCAAAAGATATGATTTATGCTTCTGAGAGTGCCAAGTGACAATGATTTTACATGAGTGTTGTCATTTCTAATGCAATTTTGCAGCTTTCTTAAAAATCCTTGTGATGGTCATAAATGGAGGAAAGCATAATGGGCTACCACATGTGCGAAATAATATGCTGGGTGTAAACTACAGTGGCCCATAAACAAGGGATTAGAGCTCAGTAAAGGTTGTGAGCGTGACAGAAGTTTTATTGCAGAAGCAGGATTCACAACCAGGAGCAGGAATAAAAGACTGCAGTGGAAACTGGAAGAGGATTCAGGAGCATTTTGGAATCAGTAGTAAAGTTTGGGAACTGTTACATCAAACTGGTCCAGTTTGAAAAATGGCACTAGATTACAATCTTTATACTATATAAGACTTCAACTTTCACATTTTCTTCTTCTCCAGAGATTAGTGACCACAAATCTTAGTAATTTTGCAGTAACAATTGTAACAATTCTGTAATGCCTCTGCCATATTTTACAGACTATGTGACAGTAAATGACTGTGATTATACTTATACTGCTTTAGTGGAGCTACAATATCAGAGATTCTGTCTGCATTTCACTTTTGAGCAGAGTTGCTAAATCCTCTGTGTTTTTTAAGAATTTTCTCTGTTTCATTCTAATGAAAGAAAATTACTCATTACATATCAGCCATTTAAAATGCAATAAAAGAAGCAAAATGTTTACTGAATTGAAGGAATATAAAATTACAGGTGCTTAAAAAAGGAATTTTACTGTCCATGTGGATCTGTTTAATTATCTCACATGGAAAAATGTCACCCTGTAGAAGGCCAGGTTCTATTCTTTCATTTTTGATGGAGCTGTTCTATTTCTAAATATATAAGATGGTTAGGGAAATGCTGGCAGTACCTCAACACAAAAGGTAATCTGAAATTTAAAAGCAAGTATTTGCCTTGACTTTTCTGAATGTCACCACCTCTATCCCAGACAAACACAGGAAAGAAGACTGTTTGCTGTCATTTTTCCAATAAAGCCAAACAACTCTAGAGAAGGGCAGTGCTGCAGGGCAATTCTGCTTTCTTAGAGAAATTAATTTCACCAAAACACTTCTCTGAGGAGAGGGGAAATCACCTTCTTAAGGTACCTCTCTTTCACATCGGAAATGTAGATACTCACTTACAGGCTTGGTATGGCCAAGGTTAGGCAAGAAGAATCCCACACAGATTCAGAAAGTTTCTCTGCAAGGGGTCTCCTGCCTTCAATTCCACTATTGAAAGTCTCTTTGCCATGCTGGAGAGGAGGCTGATCAGCTAACACAAACCACATCAAATGCAGGCTGTGGAAGGAGGTGTTCCGCAGACAAATTTCTTGGAATTCCAGTACAGAAGAACTGCACTAGTATATCTTCTAAGGAGTAGTAGTTGGAGTTCATTAGGCACATCTGCAAAAGTAAGAGGTTTAATGGCTGTGAAACAGACCATTCGTTTTCATGACTGCTAAATCCCCACTGGAAGGGTACTCCCACTAGGCTATTGATTCAAACTAACTGCTAGGTTAAACAAACATGTCCTGAACTACGCACCAAACACAATTGTCATATATGAATTAGGAAGAAATAAAGTGGACATGTACTTCACACTGGTAATTTGGTCTCAATAGCCAAAATTTTCCTTTTGTTACCCCTAACAAGTATGCCTCATTTTCCATTCAGGAGAGAAAAAAACCTCAACGAATGTATTTCCAATCAAACATTTAATGAGAATTCTCTGCGTTTGTACCACACATTTCTAAAATTCTATTTTTAGTATACTAACACATGTTTTCTAGTAACAGATCTTCTCTTTCTCATTTATATTTGACCTTCTATACATCATAAATTATTAGCATCACAATATGTCAGTTCTTCATGTGTTCAGTTGCTTCTAAAAACAATGTTGCTTTGTAGTTTCTCTGATCAGCAGCTCTTTTTGGCTCTTATGACAGCTTTTGTGGTGTTTGTTTCCCAATGTACATTATTTTCCAGATGTAAGTATTAAAAGCAAACATAATTATACTAAATGGTATCAGAAAATTAAAGCACTTGGGAAATTCACTAATGAAAGTTCAACATGCCCTTTGTATGAGAAAATTAGCACTCTTGAAGGTCTAAATAAGCATGGTTAGGAATGTCTCTGGTGCCAATAACCTAAAAAGTAGTCAAAATTCCCTGTGCCATTATCTAGTAATGTAACACCCAGACAAAAATAAATGTAAGCAGGTATTGAGAAAAAATCCCAAACATTGCAAAGGCGTTCAAATGGAAAGCAAGCCATCTGCAGCTGTCTGGGCAATATGAAAGCAAAGTGAGTTACATTAAGTTTTCAAAGTGACACCTAAACAGCCTACCGATGTAACTCCCAACGTATGGTTCCTTTTTCAACTCCAGACGTACTGAACTTAGAGGGGATAGGCTAGACAAAAGCTGCAGTGAATCAGCAACTGATCTATTAGCTCCTTCTTTTCAACAGAAAACCAAAAAGGCTTTGAAATTCTTAATTATCGTATTTCTGAAAATAGAATAAGCATGTTCTGTAACTTCTTTTTAGGTATTAAAGGAAAGGAGTCATATCCACCAAAACACTGTGATTGCTACTTTAAGAACTGAAGTCGTGTTACGGTAATAATTTACTTTTGTAATGAGTTACTTGTGTTCATATTTTGATCACTCTTTGAGTAGTGAGGTGTTTCTTTGTTGTTTTGTGAGTGCTAATTGCGGCAGTGCTGTGTTAAATCATTATTATGTTGGTTTTCTTGAGCAGTAGAATGAATAATTGAATAATTACTAAGAAGAAGTTCATTAAAACTGGTATGGCTATAGAAATAACATTTTCCAGCAACTCAGTCAGGGATTTTGTACAGTTATGCAAACAATCCAACTGCATTGGTGTGACTTTCCTCTCCATATGCTTCTCTGAGTATATCTAATCCTGGTATGATTCAAAGTTCAGCCACACAATTCTGCTGTTATTATGGGTAACTTACCAAAACTCAAATTCCACATGTAAAACTAGATTTCAAGTGTATTAGAGGTGTAGGAACTACCATGCACCACTGCAGAGTAACAGAATACTGTACAGAGTTTGCAGAATAACACAGAACATTAATGACAAAACTTTCTTCCACTTTGGACTTTCGAGACATTTCTTTTCTAGTGTAGCGGACAGCAAAATGTTGGGTCCTGTGATACTGAATACACTTGAGCCATTATATTACAAAGTGAAGGAGTAGCTGCAGTGCTGAGCTGCCATGGGATCTAGGTGCTACCTCTCCAGCTGCTATTCTTACTGCCTTAAGAAAAATTTAAGCAGCTACTGCACCCTGTGAGGAAGCAATGGAGGTGTCATGAGGAAGAAAAAGAAGCTCCATGTAAAGCTGAGCATCAAACAAATCTCATAGCTTAGTTCAAAGAATCAGTTTTAAAAAAGTAAAGTTGTGAGATTCATAGGGTCAACAACAGAATCAGTACTTTAGATCCTTTGCACAGGTTTCTGTCACCTGAGTTAACAGAAACTGACAGTAATGCAGACTGTTACTGTTCTCCAGTGGCTGGCGTAATTATCTGTTGACCATGGAGGATTTTTCAGACTTAGGAACCTCATAATACAGTACAGATTCTGTAGCATAAAATGAACACTGGCTCCTGTACTATTGTTTTTCCCTCCCCAATCTAGTTTACTTCCACTCATTGCCACCTATGTCTGTCTCCCATTCACATTCCCCTGCTATCCTTCTCAAAGTTTATTATTTATTTTTCCAACTTCATCCTAATTTTCAAGGAACTGCTTAGTGTTTTTCTGGTCCTTAGGTACTAATTTTAAAAGTCTAGGTCAAGTATTATTACCAGCTGGTGAAACAGTTCACATGACTGGAATGCTAAAGATTTTTAGATAAGATTTGTTTAGGGGAAGAGGTGAAAGTAGCGAATGATGTAGTGGTAGTACAACTAAGACACTGCTAGCCGGTCTGGATATCCTGATAATCCAGAAACTAATTGTGAATATGCTAAAGCACAAAAGGCAAGAAAAGAATAAAGCTGAGTGGGAAGGAGGGAGAGTTTTTATAGACCATGAAACTATCACAGATCTATTTCTTACGACTTGTCTGCAGTGAGAGGCAGACTGTGGGGGAGAAATTGTCTTGCCATGGGAGAATTCAATTTCAGAAAAGTAGCATGAGGGTCACACAACTTATTAGAGTTTCTAAAATTATTCCTTGTGATCCTTTAATACAGAAAGTATTATTGCTCTCAGTGCAGAGTAACTCAATTATGGTCTCACTATGATGGATAGAGCTGTATTAATTCCTGACCTGGAGTTAGTGAGGGATAACTGGAGATAATAGATAGGATTTATGTCATGTAATTTTGATCATCTGCCATGAGTTTAGAACTATTTGCCCTGGACTCCTTCTTCAGACAACAGAGGCAACTTGCTAGCAGGCAAGTTATGCCACCTATCGTAGAGCCCTAGAAAGTTTCATCTTACCTCATGTTAGTTATCCAAGAGGTAGATTTCTTCCCATCCAGATCCCCTCCATAGTCAATGCAAAGAGCAAGGCACCACCATAGTGTGAGTTACTAAATCCTAAATAGGTGTCCAAGACAGGCAAGGTGATTTCCCTGAACATTAGCAAGCAAAATAGCTAATTTCCCATGGCTGATGAAAATTGTAAGTAAATTTTGCTGGGGAGAAGCAGATAGAAAAAAGCAAATGAAAAATGGGAGTTCTATGAAAGAAACTAAGAAGACGCTTAAAAAGCAAAGAGTACTGCACCAGGAAAATCTTTAGCTAAAAGCCTACTCTGGTTCATTGTCAAATGGAAATAGCTGCTAAAAGCCAGCCTCCCACTGCTCNAAATATTTGGCTTGCAATAAGACAATAAAGAGCCTTTACTAATAATGCGGTTGTGGCTGTGGTAGCTTAAGAATTTAGGGCTTGGATGCATCTTACCTTACTTTAGACATCAGAATACAGTTATTTACATCTGAGCTAGTGACCTTTCACTCTGTTTACAGATATACAGTAAATTGAGAGAAATGGGACTTCTGAGGGCACAATACTTATCATCTTAATACAACTATATAAAGCAGTTCAGATTAAACATCCCCTATAAATGTTTCTTTCCTTCTATGGCTATAAAGGAAGAACCAACAGATGTAAAAGGGAAAACGCTTGAGACACCCAAGCTCTCCTCTGCAAAAATACTTGCCTGCTTTCCCAACAGCATCAATTAACCTAAAAGAAATGCATTAGCAATTAAAGAAATCTTAGCAACAATGCAAACTCAAAATTTGAGAGATGATAATAATTTTAGCAGAGGTGCACAAAAGGTAGATAGCGTATTCATAGTGTACCCAAGGCAGGACATTCCAATCCTTTAGTAACTGCAACAGATATGACAAAGCCTGAGGATAAAATTTTAATCACAAGCCTCAGATAGCTTTTATCCAAGTTCGCTGAGAAGGCCACTGGTCTACTTTTAGCAGTAAATTTTATATGAATGTTATAAAGTCAGGATTCAATAGATTAGAATTCTGTGCCAATACGGAAAAAGAGAAAGATTATAAAAGTGAGTAATTACATGACGGTTCGCCTGAAACTGTCCTCCCTCTCTCCTTAAAATCCTCTTCCAAAGCTCAGTCTTTTGCTCCAGAGCATGTAGCCATAAAATAAACCTTTGAATATGGGTAAAACAACGGACTGGCTGTCCTGTTTCTAGGTTTGTATCACAAAAAATAGGCATTTAATTGAGTATTTTAATTTAAGGATAGTTGCTCTAGGATTCCATTGAAGTGACGGGGAAGAGCCAGACTCTGCCATAAGGCAGGCAAGGACTGAATGAGCTGCGGGATGCCTGTCTCTTGTCAAGTATATTGGGAGCCTCAAGCACTGACATTCATACCTTATGTTTCAGCTTTCCAGAACACTGACCTTGAGACAGAACTGCAGTTTCAGGCCAAAAGATTTAGTTCAGGAACTGTTATTTAAGAAGCCTGAAAACACAGGTTTACATAATACGTTGTAAAGTCTGTAACTACCAGCTATCATTGGTTTTATTCAGCTGTAAGTCTGTCCTAATCATTCTGAAATATATTCTTCAGCAAACAGTGGGAAGCCAATGATCTTAAACAGAATAATTCTTACTAAGAAGATAGTGACCTAAGGAAAAATTTATACCAGACTGCTTTTAGCTCACAAAATCAAATTTCTTAATTTTTTTTTAAGAAAAAATGTGAAGTCCTTCTGTTTGGAGTGGACCTGCATTATTACTGAGACTAGAACAGATCTGAGAAAATTTGCCAAATTCTTCCTCTTTAAAAACAGATCAAAAAATACATTGAATCCTCCAGTTGTCATAAGAGTTGGAACATGCAGCATCTCCTTTTCATCCTGAATTTTTAGAAATAAAATAGCATTTATGATTATACATCGTGTTCTGTTAAAATATTAACTATTCTCACGAGTATTGACCTTCAAAACCGAAACATGAAAGGTGCCTTTACCATGTAAGAAGACATTTCACCACTAGAGGGAACTATTAGACTTTATTGTCAACGGGGGAAAGCAGCATTTCAAACTGCCGGTGCTAGTACCACTCCAGAAAAATCTTCATAATTTCGCTGAAATGACTGCATTAATTAATACAACGTGACGATGACAGAAAAACATTAATGCTTTTATGTGATATTCATTCAATAAGTACTGACTATATGTTATACGATATTAATAATAAAAGCAGAGATTTAGAAGCTTGCTGCACTTGGAAAGATTTATTGTAGCATTATTGTAGCAACCATTTTTAACCACAATTATAGTTATGGACACGGTAAAGCTGTCTCCCTTATTTGCTTTCATAAAATCATAGAATGGTTTGGACTGGAAGGGATCTTTAAAGATCATCTAGTCCAAACCCTGCAGCAATGAGCAGGAACATCTTCAACTAGATAAGGTTGCTCCAAGCCCCATCCAAGCTGATGCTGAAAGTTTCTGGGGATGAAGCATTTTCCACCTCTATGGGCAACCTGTGTAAGTGCCTCACCACCCTCACTGTTAAAAACTTCTTCTTTTCATCTAGTCTGAATCAACACTCTTTCATTTTTAAGTCAATGCCCCTTTGTCCTATCATTACATGCCCTTGTAATAAGCCCTTCTCCATCTCTCTTGTAGCCCCACTGAGGTATGGGAAGGCTGCTCTAAGGTCTCCCCCAGAGCCTGCTCTTATCTAGGCTGAACAAGCCCGAACTCCCTCAGCCTATCCTCATATGAGAGGCGCTCCCACCCTCTTGATGAGCTTGGTGGCCCTCCTCTGGACTTGCTCTAACAGGTCCTTCTTATGCTGGGGGCCCCAGATCTGAATGCAGTACTCCAGTGAGGGTCTCATGAGAGCAGAGTAGAGGGACATAATCTCCTTCTGCTGGCCATGCTGCTTTTGATGCATCCCAGGATATGACTGGCTTTCTGGGCTGCAAGGGCACATTGCTGGGTCATATTTAGCCACTTATCCACCAGCATTCCCAAGTCTTTTTCAGCATGGTTGCTCTTGATCTGTTCATCCTCCAGCCTGTATTGATATGGGGGTTGCCCCAACACAGGTGCAGCACCCACACCTGGTTTTGTTGAACCTCATGATGTTCCCATGGGCCCACTGCTCAAGCTTGTCCAGGTCCCTTTGAATGGTCCACTTCCATCCAGATGGGACATGTGCAGTTTAATTTCTTTTCAGGGGTAGGGAGGGTAGAGGTAATTTTGTTTATCTTGGTTTGCCCTTTGCAGTTCGTGGTTCATTCTTGTCTTCATTTTGTTAGGTCATTACATATTGCTTCCTCTAAATGCTAGAAAAAAACAAATTAAAGAATTAAGTGTGGTACTTTGAAGAGGCTGTGAATTGGTTTTGCTCAGTCCATGTTTCTGAGGCAGTTCGTTGCCCTGCCTTAACCCTGCTCCAGAAAAAACGTTTGCCTCTTGCACAGCAGACAATTAAAATATTTCAGTACTGCTTGGAATTCCTCAAGAAGTCACTACCTCCACATGACTCAGAGCTACATGCTACAGCTGCACTTTAACAAACTATCTAATAATTACTTTGGTAAATATATACTCATGCATTTCAGAAAATCAGGTAAGAGTTCTGAAAGCTGGGTTTTTCCCCAATCTCAGCAGCATGATGTATCATCAATGCATGGTGTGGGCATGATAACTTCTTCCTCTGAAGCATCATGTAAGAATTATAGTAGAATAGACTGTGCTACTTACTCTCACACTAATGCATACAGCTCTCTGCAAGTGACTCCTCTAAGGGCCATAGCAAACTGCAACAAGGCAAAGCAGCATAGCACTCTTCTGATGTTTATCTCATGTAGCCTTGGTGAGAGCAGTGATCTTAGCAGGTATGTCTGCATTATCTGACACATTTCCTCTGCTTCAGCACCTGAAGTTGTTGGGTCACTGAAAGGGTTTCCTGTGGAGCATCTGCTTAAAGTGTGGGGAAATCCTGCCCTTTATTATACATCAGTACATTCACTGCATGACATGAATGATTCAACAGTTGTATTATTTCCTTGTCAAGTGTGGAGTTCCCCCAGTATTTTCCTACTAATTTGCATTATGTTCTTGGAATAAATCCAGTTTCCTGTGCTTTAGACTTTCGCTAAGTGGTGGGTAGGCCTCTTGAGTTGATAAGTTTTCCCACACTCTTAGTTATTTACACACCCATTGCTGATTGCTGTCTGTTATGCTGTTCAGAATGGGCAGTCACTCCTCTTGTCGTTGCCTGCAGAGAAGTGAAGTCAGAAATTCTTCCCTTAGCCCCATACCCATCCTCAGAAATAACTGCTATGGGTTTGGCAGTACAGTTCTCCAACAGGAGCTGGGAGATCTTCATGTAATAAGAATACAAAGTGCATTCACTGAGTTATTTCCCACAAATAATAAATAACTCTCCTATTGTCTGTGCTTGCTTGCTAAGGGAAAAAATTGCCCTGAGATCAACCTGCTACTCTTCAACACTGTACGAAGAAAAACTGGCCTCAGCATGTTGCCAAGATTCGTTGGAATTAGACATTTTTATAAAAAGCATTTCTTTTTTTCATATGTTGCACAGAATGCTGATAATTTAGAGAAGGCAGTAATTTATATTTCCTTGTTTCTGCTGACTTTTTTTTCAAGATGAAGTTTTCTCACAATTAACTGCAATTCCCTAGTAAAATGTTTATACCTTTCTTATACTCACTATCTGTTAAACACTGAATGTTAAATGTGAAATGCTGCACCCGGGAAAACATATAAGTAATGTGTGATATAAAGTTCTGTTTAAGTGTGAAAAATGTATTTGAACCTCTAAAATGTGGTATTTAGCACTGGATACAGATTTCAGGTGTAGTCAATGACTAAAATGGAAGTTTGGTGGGAAGTGAGGGCAAAACTTCCAAGATTAGAAATGAATCGACTCAGGTGTTAAGGCAGCTGAGTTAAACACACAAATGCTGTGTTTATGTGGGATGAGAGATTATAATTGTGGCAATTAACTAGGACAGTGATGCAGGATGACAGTAACAGTCAGCATCCATATCTTGTAACAAATCATTTCAGAGAGGGAACAGACTTTGCAACATGGTGGACTTTGTACTAAACACTGGTAATTAAAGAGTTCATACTCTACATACTCAGTAAATTGTAAGTCAAATGGATTAAGAACTAGATAAAACATTTCCAAATGTTTTTTAAAGAAATGCCAACATACAAATGGGTTATAGTAGAATTCTATAGGCATTGGTATGTTGACCAACAATAGTATTTTTCTTCGATATTGGATTAAAGATAAAATTTGTTCTAGCAAATTTCTTCATTAAATGAGAGCAGAACAATTATATATATTACATACTTGAATTATAGTTACAATTTGTGGCAAGAAAGCTGAGGTGTGCTTTAATTTCCAAAGTTCCCAATATTCATATGGGGATACAGCTAAACCATGCAGCAGCTCCTTTCTGGCCTGCACAGATGAGTTTCTTGGGAAAACCAGGATGGGAATTGGAGGGAATCACAAACAGCCAGAGATCTTTTTGATATGGAGTTCAGCTTTTATCAGGGAATCCCTGGTAGTTACCAGAGTATTTGAGACACAACTGAGATAAGCTTGGTCCATTTAAATATGTATATTGACAAAGCAAGTTTTGCACTGAATAAAAAGGAGGAATACACCTTTGGTAGCTGAGATCCTATGAATAGCCCCAGTAAAGCAGGTGAGCTCTCTTGCAAAGAGGAAAAAGGAGTATGAGACAATTTAGGCCTGGAATGATAGGATGGCCTCAGTACAGGAGAAGGGAACATTTCCTCTGCATGTGGCACTAACAGGAGTATTATTACAGCTCTTATATGCACATCTGTTAAATTATATGAAACAATTTCAAAACACGTACAAAGAACCATAAAAGTAATTTGAGATACTGAAACTTAAAGAGATTTATGAAAAGGAACAAGGAAAATGTAAGCCCAAAGTATTTAGTTGATATGAGTGAGTCACGCCGTACATGTGTTACTACACAGAAACCACCCTAATACGCAGGGAAGTAATAATGAACATCTTCATTGGTCAAAAAAGAAAAACAAATGTGTGATATTTTTGTTACGTGACAAAACTTGGATTGTTTGTTAAAATTGTTTTCAACTGGTAATAAAGGGCAAGGTTAAACTGTGATGCTATTATTGTGGTAATAAAGGTCAAAGTGAATTTGGTTGAAGTATTTTGTGTGGCTGATACAAAACATATTTTGATGCACTAATTGTTCTGGATATTAAATAATTAGAAACTAAATATGAAAACAAGATAATATCAGTGGTAAAAGGCACACTAAAAGGCATGGAATCTTAATCCCCTGAAAATGTCAGATATTTTACTATTTTGGGGGGTATACATTAAGCTAAAACTCTTGGTGAGATCTGACAGTCAATAACTTTGGAAGGTTTGAACTATTTAACTCACCAAGAAGACATGAGTGCTTAAGTATTTTATGGAGAGAACCTACTTGATATATTCATTTCACTGGATGACTAAATAAGTTGAAAGTAGAAATCATGCAAAACAAGAGAAGAGTAGCTCATGACTGAAACTAAAAATAACAGTAAATTCTCTGATTTTTCAAATTTGGATCCCTTTCTAGGAGATGCATGCAATTTTGGTCTGCGTAGGGATGAACAGTTGCAATGTTACAGTAATGCTATGTATTTGATAAGACTCAATGTTCAGGACATACTACAGCATCGAATATTGAGGTTTCACTTCTGTTTTATTGTTTTAATGAAAGCAGCCTGGTTGATATTATTGGAAAGGAAAAAGACCAAGCCAAAATACCTTTAGAGTCTAACAATGTTGAGAGAGAGCCTTCACAAGTCAGGATACTGCTTAAAATAACTTTATATTAAGTGAAATAACATATTAAGCAAAATGTAAATATAGATGAATACCTGAATGTAATAATAGTATTGCATTTTAAGCTTTGCTTTCCTAAGCTAACAATATATAGGCAGTTTAACATTTTTTCAGAGTAAATAGATAAATTGCTTACGTCTTCATTTTATGTTCATGAGTAAAGACAAATCTAAATTAGTCAAGATGACACCTTAAATAAAAAGCTACTTTCACAAAAGAGATGGATTTTTACAGGTTATGTCCAAACAGAATTACTACCCTAAGTGTAAGACTAGAGAAAGTACTGTAAATTTTTCAAATGCCAAGCATATAGTAAAAAGAAGGCAAATGGCTACCATTCACTACTACTTTAACAAGAATTTGTGATAGATTGACATTTTAATAGGTTGTCATTTATGTTGAGTCATCTTACCAAATACTAAGCATTTAGATAGCTGATACTAGTTAGTTAAGATTCTCTAAACAATAAATTCCTCTATAATCAATCAATCAATCATCTATAATATATTCCTATTTCTTGAGGGGCAGCTCTTCCATTTTAAAGGCTATCCAGATGCAGTACTCTCTTAACCTAGTCCTTCCTCTTTACTAACATGTATTAGACCAGTTGAAGTCAGATTATTTGAAGCCCAGTTCTGAGTGCATTTGTTCCTAAGCCTTTAAAAGCTGGACAGCCTATGTCTTCCTTGTCCTCCATGCTAGGACATCCTGGCAGACACAGGGCAAACAGCCTGTAACATCAGCTATATTAGTTTCCCACACAGCAAAACACAGGCCATCAGAGCTTTCAGAGTTCCTTAGTAAGTTGCAATAAAAAGGGGTGTGGATAAAAGATCTAGAATTTTGGTCTCTCAGGAATGCAAATATACACAGGTATTAATTTCTTTATAGGAAAAACAATGCAGATCCCAATCTTCAGAGAGTGAATTAAATAAAAAGTAACTTCCCAAATCTTGTTTGGTTGACTCTTATATAAAATAAGTTTTTAGATAAAACTGGCACATATTTTGAAAATACCTGTGTCAGTAACTTTCTTCTTGAACTGGTTACAGTTTTTAAAAAACAAAACAAAACAAAAAAAAACCCAAGCAAAACCAAAACCACCCCACCAAAGTTATTCTAGAGTATTACAGATTGATCCCACCCTAGTTTAGGCCACAAAATGAAAGGGAGAAAAACTTTAAAGAGAAAGAAGTCAATGAGCCCTGGCTCAGCTATCAGGCTATTTAAGATTTGTAGTATTTCCAGAAAAAAATGCTTCCCTGCCTGGAAAAGACTACCCATATTCTAGGTTTGTTATGTTTGTTACATGGTATTTGGTAACTCCACTACTCCAAGACACTTTCTTAGTTCTGCTGCCTTCTTCTCCAGCTGCTGAATATTCCAGTACCATTGCCTTTTATTGGAATGGACTTTGTTCAGCTGACAATGCAAACGTTTTAAAATAGCATCATATCTTTTATTCTGTACCTAAAAAAAAAAAAAAAGAGAATAAAATTCACTTCAAAACTTTGTTCAAGAAAAGTGACGTACAGAGATGGGTCCAGCTCGCTTAACTGTCCAAGTATACATTCTGACATTTGATGAAGTCATTCCATGTTTACTTTCAGCTGCTGAGGAGACACAGACATTCATCTAAGTCCGCTTTAGGACAATATGAATCATGCCTCACTTTCCCAGTAAGGAAAGAAATGCTCTGTCCTACTAAGATCTTAAGTGAGGAGCTCAGTGCTGGTATCTGCTCTGTACATGTCTAAAACTTAACAGAGTAAATCCCACCCAAAGAGCATTTCACATGGTGGCAACACTTTGTACATGAAAGATTTCAGGCTCTAGAATGAGAGGTGAGAAGGGAAAATACTTTCATTCTTTGACAAGTGTGTTTGGGTATAAATGAGAATACAAATGAGGTAACCTAGACAGATGGCCGTAGTAGCAACTTCATAGTTGCATTGCATTTAAAATGGTACATTTTTCTTAGGCAGGCAATACTGTAGCAATGCAGTACTGTATCAATTTTGCCCTCATTGCTGCCTCACATGGAGAACAATGACTGCCACAGACAAGCCTCTGAAGATTTGCATTCTGAAGTGTAAAAGCATGAAACACTCATTATAATAAAAATAGAAATAACGAGTATTCCCTTAATGAAAATTTGGGCTTGCTTACCCTAGTTTGAATGGCATATAAGTGATAGTGTATAATTACTCGTGTCTGCTTATTGAAACATTATTACACTGTATTTAACAAACAGGTGATGGGGGCAGCTGCATCAGAACTACAGCACTGCCAGTCACTTCCTTCAAGTCTCACTGCCTAAATTTCACATACAACTAAGTAACTTTCTTAATGACATTTTATAAACTACACTGCCTTCTTTTACTGCTAAAGGCCTTGCCTTCCTTTATGGTGCCTTGCTCTTCACTATAATCGTTTACAACTTTTCGAGGGATGCTGTCAGATTCACTCATCTGAATGAATGCTTGGGGGATCTGAACATCACTAGGACTATGCTGGATGACACTGAAACACCTATGATCAATATTATCTGCTTTTTTAGAAATATCATTGTGAAAAGTCTAGTACATCTGCTGAGGAAGGGAGCACTGATATGCTTATCAGAGGGAAGGAAGGAAGAACATTGCTCTTTTTACTGGGCCTTGTTTACATATAAGTCAATAATTAGAAAAAAATTGCCTGGGCGCTTGTAGCATCTCCACCACTGGGTCATTTAAGGACAGGATAGGCAATTACCTGCCAAGAATTATATTGTCACACAGTGATTGAGGGGAAAGAGGGCAGCAGAGGAATAGATAGTCTTTTCAGCATTCTTTTTCTTCTTATTTTTCACATAACAATGAATTTTCTATTATTTGTGGATATCTTGAATTAGTCCTTATGACTGAAGTCTTGTCCCTACACAGATAACCACCCTAATTTATTGCTGACATCCCTGTCTAATATTGGGATCAGGCTCTGCTCTTTAAGAGATGGGTGGTAGGGCTGGTGCTTGGGAAAGGGAGTGAGAGAAGGTCCACAAGCTGCCTTAAGAGTCTATCAGTACCCTGTCTGATGAGAGGCATCCCAGGTATGAATTAGCTGTAGAGTTCATTAATGAGCAATCTCAGATGGCTGACTTTCCTTGGGTCGGGTGGGGTGGGAAAGGGACACTTAGGCACCAATTTCCTTGCAGAAAGATATTTTATCAAAAATTTTTAAGTTTCAAAAATTCATCTGCTTTAGAAAGGCATTCTGAATTACATTCCTGTATAATGTGCTTAGCCGGAGGAAATATTCGTGGGAAACCAGAAATAATACTGAGGCAAAATGGGAGCACCAGGGCTATGAGAGTCAATCCATTCTATCTGAGTGGCAGTTTAGCCATTAATGAGGCTTCAACAGCAATTCCGTAGGCATTTAAGTATAAGGCTGTAGAGGGGCAGACTTAGATGAGTGCTTAAAATTATTGCTGCATAAAGGCCACAGAAGTCCTAAAGCAACAGCAAACTCATTGATCTGATGCAATGACCTGCTTGTATCTAAAGGGTCAGAAATCCGGAAGCTCACATATTCTTTGCAAATTTATGACTCATGGAATCACAGAATGGCTTGGGTTGGAAGGAACCTCCAAAGACTGTCCTGCCGAACGCCCTGACATGGTCAGGGACATCTTTCACTACATTGGTTTGCTCAAAGCCTCATCCAACCAAGCCTTGAACACTTCCAATTATGTCAACTTTCTGTGCAAGCTGTTGAAGTGTCTTACCAACCTCGCTGTAAAAAAAAAACAAACCACAATTTCTTATGCCCGTTTTACATTAATTCTCTCTCAATCACTTAAAACCATTATCCCTTGTCCTGTTACTACAGGCCCTGGTAAAAAGTCTTTCTCCATCTTTCTTACAAGCCTTCTTTATGGTCTCCCTGGAGCCTTCTCTTCTTCAGGCTCAACAACTCCAACCCTTTCTCTTCACAGGAGAAGTACTTCAGCCCTCTAATCATCTTCAAGTCCTCTGGACCTGCTCCAATAGGTCCATGCCCTTCCTATGCTAAGGACCCCAGAGATCCATACAGCACTTCAGGTGGGGTCTCACAAGAATGGAGTAGAGGGGCAGAATCCCCTCCCTCATCCTGCTGGCCACATTGCTTTTGATACAGCCCAGGATGGTTTTCTGGGCCTCAAGCACAAACTGCTGGCTCTTCCCAAATTTTTCATCTACTAACTTAGGGATCCAAGTTCTTCTCTACAGGGATGATCTCAATAAATTCATTATCCAGTCTGTGCTGATATCGGGGACTGCCCCAACCCAGACAGAAGACCTTGCACTTGGCCTTGTTGAACATCATGAGGTAATAAGAATGCCAGTTACTTTTGTCCCATGCAGTGCCAGAAGCTGAGAATCCATACCATATGTGAAAGTCCTATGACAAGCACTGAAGCCTTGAGCTGGGATAATCTGTAGATTAAGACACCTAGCCCTACAGGTGCGTGACCTACATGTTTTCCTGTTTTGATCAACAGAAATCTACCCCATGCATAGCATAAAGTCTAGAAAGACCAGATCATGCAAGTTGCCCTACTGTAAACATGTAGGTTTATGACCAGCTGAATCGATCTCTAGAATACACCAACTGCACTGACCACAGCTCCAGTGATTATAATGGGAACCTCTGACTTATGTGTAGTCACCTGCAATCAAATAACCACATTTAGTTGTCAGCAATCAGTATCTTGATTCCACCACTGCAGCTCAATGGAACTACATCCATGTGAGCAGTATCTCACTTTATTCCTGTACCCTTTCCCAAGCTGTGCTGAGGACTGCTGGGTATAATTGCCTCTGCCTATCCATTGTCAGTTTTTATATTACAAATTGGACTGTTTTCAAGAGAGTTCTTAGTAGAAAATAATACCCTGAAACATTTCATTTTTGAACTTGCTTCCCCTTCTGAGACAAAAAGATTGTCTAATCCAAACAACGGAGGAATAGGTTAACCTTCACTATATAATTAAATTGATTTTGGTAACAGAACAGAACATTATTTTTAGGCTGCCTAATTTCACTTTGTGTTTAGAGAACTTTCTTAGGAGCATGTTGCTTTGGTAATAAAATATTTTCTTAAATGCTAACTAGCACAGACCTATTCCAAAGCAGCTGTATTTTGCTTTTCAAGTTAAAAATTCTCTGCCATTCCCTATCATATGAAAAATGATTCTTTCTTCCTCCTGCATTTTACAATGGGCAATAGAGCTAACCTAAGATCAGTTAATCTTTATATTATCAAGCTTTTCTCATTAAATTTTGTGGCATTTATTTGAACTAACAAGATAAATTATGTGAAACTTCCAAACTAAAAACTATCTAGACATACAGAGCAATTTAGTAAGGAAGAAAATGTAAAATATAGCTCAATCATTTAAAAGAGAAGGTTTTAACTATTTATCAGAATTTTATCTTGGCAGCTAATTAGGAGCTGCTGTGTTATTCCTAATTTAATGTCAGCTCAAATTAGAGAGATTCATGGGAAGTCCATTTTCTTTGTGCAATTGATTCTCCCATAGAAGACTTATCAGGAACCATGAGATAATTCATGAATAATCAAGTCAGCAGTGAAATTTAAAGAATTTCAGAAGTATTGAATAAATTTTAAAAGGTGAGTTATGCTTTATTATCATTCAGTGACCTCTTTCTTTTCAGGACATCATTCCAAAATTTCACAGCTGAACTCCTTCAGAAAAAAGGTTCTTAGCTTAAATTTTTCTCAAGACAGCAATAAAGATCTGAATTTTAGAAAGACTATCAGTACACAGATTTAAGATAGCATGGTTACTGTATATATTTGAACAATGTATGGCCAGCAACGGTATATAAAGTACTTAAACTTCATTTCCACTATGTAAATTCTGTCAAGAGAACTATAATTAAGTTTTATTTAAATTACTCACCTCAATTTCTTTTCTAAGCTTAGCATGCTTTTTTTTCTCTTCTTCCAGAAAATCTGTTTTTTTATTGATGAACTCTTTGAAAGTTGTGATTTCACTTTTTAAAAGTGTAATTTCTTCCTGCAGATGTAAATCAAGATACAGAAATCCACTCCTTGAAATGTAGCACAGTACATCTGTTAAACTTATTAAAAATGTCACATTTTAACACTCTCACTCCATTAACAGAGATGAGGAAAAAATTATAATAAACAATTTCACAATAAACATATTAATGATAATTAAACTAATAATAATTTAAGAAGACTAATTAAAAAATAAATATTTTATAGCATGGGTCTAGACATGTAAGAATATATATTCCTGATGTGAAATATGAAAACTACAACAATATAGGCCTTTGAACTCATTTTGGCAGTCTTTATTTTGTTTAAAGTGTAATTTATTGCAAAATCAAAGACTATTTCATATAATATTTGAGATATATTTTTCCTTCTCATAGGTAAATACAGTGTTAATAAGTCTTTATTTATCAGTTGTACAAATTTTCATCAATTCACATTAGTAGAGTATCACCAGATTTTCAACAATGCAAGTTACATCAGAGTTGAAATCTGTGATCCCGTTCCAACTTCATACTTTTATCTTTTCATACACTGGCAAAATTTTGTGGTGAAAAAATCATACGTGGTAGTGTTTAGCAAATATTGCAATTAGGGTCAAGTGAAAACAACAGTGTTAGATTGAGTGTTCCCTTCTCCTCCTTTCTATCACCACCTCATGAAATCTGTTCCCACTGGCAAGCAGCTAAACTGTACAGGAAAGTTTAAAGAATAGCGTATTCTTACATAAAAAAGTAACAATATGGCAATCTTCCACAGAATTATGAAAAGCGTTCATCTAATTTTATGCAATGATAAAGTTTAATTTACAGCTCTGTAATTTTTTTCATGTCTGAGTTCATTAGATCGCACAGAATGAACCTGTCTTTTACAATAATACACAGATAACAATGGCTGATGATGTTTTCACTACATACTGAAGACTAAATTAATATAGCATTATAAATTGTCTATATCCCCTTGTAGTCAGTCTCTCATGAACCATAAACACATTAGACAAAATAATCATATTTTAAAAGCTTGGTGAAATCATTTCACATAAAAGGAAAAAAGTAAATATAATACCTGTACTTGTTTTATAACAGATCCTTCTGGATTCTGGAGATCATGCATTAACTCTTCTTTTTTTGTCTTTAATTCTTCAACAACAGCTTTCTTTTTAGCAAGCTCAATCATAACTGGCATTTTATTTTCCACCTCCCAAAAGAGACGTTTATGATTCTTTATTTTTTCCCGATATTCATTATTTCTTGCAAGTATCGTCTCAAACTCTTCTTGTACTGTTTCTGTATCACACCTCAGCTTTAAATTTTCAGAATACAGGGCTCTGACTTGGGCCTCCAGATTTTCACAGTGATATTTTGTCACTTCTATGGCATCATCTTGCAGATGTATTTCCCTTTCTGTTGTCTTTGTTTCCAGCAGAATGGAATTCATTTCCTTTTCTAGTTCCTGAAACTTTGCCTGTAAAATATTTCAGTGTTCTCTCAAGAACATTTTTGTTGGGCGGATATGAAGTGTCTAGTTTAACACTGTAATTTATATTTATTCAATAGGGTCTTCATGATGATAATTAGAGTTCCATTTCTTAATATCATCACCTCAGAGGCACAATGCAAGAATACTATCTTAGTCATCTCCCCTTAGACTGAGTCTAAAATATGAAATACAGTATCCTTAAACTTAAATTCCTCATATTTGCAAGATGCATAGGACATGGTAGATCAAACCCAATCCTAGTGTTTGTTTAGAGCTGAAATCTGGTGAAGTTCTAATCAGACTAAAAATATCTAAATATTCCAAAAATCAGTTACAAACCCACACAAACACATGGAGTGCTGATTCAGGGGATGGAGCATAACTAGCCTGCTCTACTGAGGTTTTTAACGCTGCCTTCATCACAGTAGCATTTGAGAGCTGGATTAACCCCAGCTATTTTCAACCCCACAAGAAATATGTATCCAGTCCTAAAAAGGCCCCTACATCTCACTGATAAGAAGTGACCAAAACCAGGAAGTAGTACTTCAACCCATCATAAGAAATCACAGAATCATTGAGGTTGGAAAGGACCTCTAAGATCATTGAGTTCAACCCTTAACACAGCACTGCTGAGTCCATCACTAAAGCATGTCCCTGAGCACCACATCTACACATAAATCTAAAATGGGAGGGCTGAAGTGCTGCCTCAGAAATGTTTCTCTCTCTTAGATGACTAACAAGGGAGCTGAGATGACTAATACAGGCTTAGCATCTGATTTGTAGGCCATGCAAGCCAGCTGTGATGAATCCCACTCAAAGTTTCTGCCAACAGTAGTGCACTAAGTGAGATAATTAGCACTGTGATTTATGTGACCTATCATCTTTTCCCTAATGGAAGTATTACGAGTGGTATGAAATCTCTTACTCAATGTCTTGAACAGATTAAGACATTAATAACTATTAAGAACAAAAGTTTCTGCATAACTTTTAATTTGGAAATCTTGGGCTACAGTTTTACAGGATTTGTATCACTGCCAGCCACCATCCACTGAGGATGGGAAAGTGTAAGATCTCAATCGCAAAGATGTTAAATTTTGGAAAGGAAATTGTTGTTCCTCATGTTTTCTGTGAGATGCACACATGGGAACAGATGTAAAGATGAAAAAGCAGTTCTGCATTTTGACTATAAGTTCCTAATTATCTAACTTTGCTGTTCTGCTGTTAATGTTTGCATGGAATTTCCTAGGGTTTGGGCTCTTTGGAAGAAAGATAAATAGGTGCAGAAGAGGAAACAATAAATGCACTAACTGAATTACCCTGAGCTCTGAAGTTCTGTGGGCTTTTCTGAAACAGATGCCTTTGTTAAAATTGTTTGATCACAAATTATTGTTGCAGCATCATCATACGATATTATGGGATGTTGTATTCCTATGAGAAAGCACCTTGCAAAACGTGGCCGGTCCACTGACATTGCTAAGCAATACAAGTTTTCACTGTTACTTCATGGAACTTATCTCTGTGCAAAATTCCAAACATCAATTACTTCAGTTGCCACTTGCATTTGCCCATACTGAAAAATGTCAACTGGTATTATGCCTTTCCTAAAAACTAAAAGTAAGTAGCTCAAAAGAAATTTGATCTCAAAGGTAGTTGAAAGCTAAATAAATTTTCTGAGAGATTAGGAAAGAAATTATCACACAGTCTTCACAAAAACTACATGTATCCAGTGTTCTGTGTAACAGTACTGAATAAAGCCAGTATTTAATGTCTATTTAGGATATCCACTTCAAACACCTGGGGGAAAAAAGCATTTTCTGTCAAAATAGATGCTGATAAAAAATTATATAGGCTGGTGAAAATCTGCCAAAAAGAAAAAAAAACCCCAAAGAATGGTTTTTAAATAATTCCTTGTTCACCCTCCTTCCCCCCTCCCAGTTTCTTAGGAAATCACCATTAAAAATAATTTTAAAAGCTCTAACTTTGCATATAGTTGCTGTGGATTTGCTTCGTGGATTCGGCTCTGTATTTGTTGCTTTCCTTTGTTTTTTCCAAGTAAAACCCAAAAGTTTCACCCACTCTCACGAAGTCTTAGCTGAGTTGTGGCCTTATGGACAACAACACACATCTCCAGTTCTGACTGAGCCCAAATACCACACAGACGAACAGAATTACCTGCCTTATGTTTACACTTGTCCGGGAATTTAAGTACCACTGTCTTCTTCATAGGAACATTGCCTCATCTAATGAAAAAAAAAATAAAATAAAGTGATTAAACTACTCTGAACAAGGTTTATTACCTGCAATTGGAAAAGCACCGCTTTGCTTCTTTCTATCTCTGACGCCTGTGAATGCTGCCGCTCTGCAACTTGTTTCACGACCTCAATGAGCGACGGGGAATTTTCCTTGGCCATTTTAGCAAAAGTGAAGAACTAGAGGGAGAGGAAACGACGACAACAAAGACAAAAAGCGGATTGTTTTATCTTCGTTCCTCGGCGAGGGCCGGGAGAGAGGCCAGCGCCGCCCGGAGCGCGGGGGAAATGGCGGCATCGCCCCCTGGCGTCCCACACGGTTGGCGGCTGCCCCGGCCCGCGCTGCGGGCGCGCTGCTCCCGTTCCTGTGGCTCCTCAGCCGCCGCGTTACCTCCCTCAGCGCACCCGCCTGCGTCCGCAGCCGGGGTGTGTCGTGCAGAGAGCGCAGGCTTTGCTGAGGGTGCCGAGGCAGAGGAGGCTGGCGCGGATTGTCCAGCCCCGTGCCCTGCCCTGCCCTGCGCTGCAGCCACGGCCTGGCCCGGCGCCCGCTCGTACCCCCCTGAACTGCAGCTCAAGGGATTCTCACCCTAAATCGCGCTGTTTTCATTTAATTTCAGAATTCATGACTATTTCATATTTATATTGTCACATATTTTATATATTATATATAAATATAAAAATCTATAAATACATATACATATATCTATAACAACTATCTTATAATTTAACTGCTCATCTCTTCCCATGGTCTGTCCATGTCATCCCTTTTTATTTTGAAGTGGCGTAACCTGAGCGTAATGCTTCAAGCCTGAGCTGTCCATTTGTCATTTTTCACTGTTGTTTTGCACCCTGGATGTTCTCCGACCTTTTCCTTCTCAGCATTCTGCACCAAAAATAGCCACAGCAATTAGTATTTCTTCCTTCGTCAGGCCAAAGGGAAGAAAACGATTGCGTTGATCTCTCCCCACCAAGACCCCCTGTTAGTTTTTAATGACCTAGTTCAGCCGCGTTTGGCAGTGCGGTGGGAAGCCTCAGAGATGGCTGATTTCTGCAAACCGCGTGAAGGGAGATGTCTGGGTGGGGAAGGACAAGGTATCTCCACCGATTTCCTTCGGGAGGGAGAACCGGGAGACTTCAGCTCTCACCCCTTTGCCCAGCAGAAGCTGGAAGGAAAAGCAGGCAGGGAAAGGGCAGGGCCCTCCCCAGGTGTGTTCTGGACCTGGCAGGAATGCACATTCACTGCTGTTGCAGGGAAGGGAGGAAGGGGAGACAGCAATTCATAGGAAATCAGATTTTATTAATTCCTCTGTTCCTGAATGAATTGATTTCCTTTTTTTAACTTGTACTTTTCTTCAGTTGTCGTACACTTCACTGTCATGACTACGATTTTAACACAGCTGAGAAAACTTATTTGATTTTTGTACAAAGCCTGTTATAAATCCCTCATTTTCCCACTTGCCTTTCAACCTTTGCATTGTCCCGTCAAAGATTAAGGCTTTTTCACTACGCTTTGCAAAATTTACCTCTGCTGCACCCAGAAATTGCCACTGTCCTTTGGTGCCTGTGGCCCCTAAGGCTGACCTCTCGTAACCTCAGTGTCTGCATCCGGAACACACTTTTCCTTGACTGACTGCCAGATTCTCCACCGGAACACGCAGCTACAGCCCAGAGAAGGAAACTCCTTCCGTCTGCACAAGTTTTCCTTTTAATTTCTTTTGCGTTCTCGTCGTGTTTCGCTCCGGCACGGGTTCCTGGTTGTGCCTGAGGTTGTGCAAAGCCGGCGTGCCGGCAGGTGTGATGGCAGCGGGGAGTTGCATGGCAGGGTTAACGCCGCTTCCGGGTTCAGCGCTGCCCAGGCTCTTGTTCATCGTGCTGGTGCCTTGCGGTACAGTCCGTCCTTTCCGGGGGAATGAGCAACAAAGCAGGGTCCCATCAAAAAGAAGAAATACAGGTCCCCAGTATTAGCGTACATAGAACAGGAATTTCCGTCTTGTACAAATCGGCTCCAACATGTGAGATATATAAAGCTGCAAATGTGTGTGCATTGTATCAGTTGGCATCTTCCAAGAGTTTAAAAGGATTGTCCTCTTGTGTAAGTAAATTCCTGAGTTTTAAACTCTGAGTTTTTTTATGGAAACGTCAATATTTTCATTGTGTGTAGTTATCTCTGTTTCTTCAGCCTTGCATAAATACACTTGAGTTAAGAGAGGCAGAATGTTTTGTTGTAATCCAATTTAAGAGGTTAAAATTATTTTCCCCCTGTTTGTTTTTTTTTTTTTTGTTTGATGGTGTTTTGTTTGTTTGGGAGGCTTTGTTGTTGGTTGTTTAGTTTTTTCCTGTTGTTGAAATTTTATTGCAAATGTGCTCTTATCCCTGTTCATATGGGCAGCTCTAATGACCTTTTTTCTTTCTCAGGGCATTTCTCTATGGCAGATGTTAAATATCTCCTGCCTTTTTAACTTTAAAAAAAAAATTAGGTAGTTTTTCTGCGTTTCTGTACAAATAAAAAGTGACCAGCAGGATCCAAAGGAGCAGGAAATTGTCAGCAATCCTGTCTTCACCAACACGGAACTTTTAAAATTGGATTTCTGGGGTTTTTGAAAATTGCTTTTTTGCATCTTTTTTCTACCCTGGGCTGTCTTTTCTCTGCAGCCTGGTTTTACTTTCTTCATTATTGCTTTTCTATATTCGCTTTGCCCTTCTGCTTTTCATTCTTGTTACCCTCCTCACCTCTCTTTTCGCTGTTGATCATTTTTCTTGATTTTCTTGATATCTGTACAAGAGGATCTCTTTACTCTCCAAATGTTTGTACTGGCAGTCTCGGGGAGTGAGCAAAACAGCTAATGCATGCCCTTGGCTTCAAGTTTGTGCAAGTATTTGATCAACTCCTAGTTTTTCAAGTGTGGTTACATACGCTGAGGCTTTCCATGGAATGCTGGGACTGCAGAGCATGTTACTTAATACCTGAACAACCATGAATGTATTTCCCATGAGCTAAAACATTGCTGTTCTTGGCAAGCCTGTATTTTGAGAAGTTTGGGTTTGGTGTGGGGTTTTTTTTCTGGGAGGAGGGAGAGGTGGGGCTTACAAAGGAATCAGTTTTGCTATAATTGTAAACAAATTTATTTCTGATACCACTGACCTCACTAGGACTCTCTGATGCAAAACTGGAAGGATATGAGGGTGAATCAGCCCCATTGTTCCTATGTGTATATCCCAATAATTGCCCCTGTGAACTTTTTGCAGTACCCACACAACAATGCGGGCAATTACCTCTCCCTCAGCAAACACTTTCCTTTCACCCTTCCTTTGGTGGTATTTTACTAGGCAAGTATGAGGACAGTAACAAACTCTACTTACCTCCCTCTATTGACATATCTGAAGTGGAGCAATAATCTGTTTTTCCTGTACACCCTTCTGTAGTACTGTCTTTCCTGCGACTATTAGGCTATACCTAGCTTGGGATCATGTCATACTCTGACAGGCCTCCCACAGAGAGTGTCAGGGTAGGAAAGGAAATACTCTGATTTCCCAAGTCATGATCTTTGACATAAGCCTGTTTCGTCACTGTTTTCTTAGCAAGCCGGTTTTTTTCTCTAAAATCCATTATCAGCTGTGTGTAAATAACACTCTGAGCAAAATCAAGAGTCATAAAATCCTTGGCAGATGCTTTTATCTACTGTCACATTTTGATACTTTCAGACTACCTATTTTGATAGTCACTAACTAATCTTTGTAAGTGTTCAATTCGCAGAAAGGAAAACATAATTTTCAGTCAGGATTATTTTTCTTCCAGTCTGAGGGAAAGAACAATGAAGAAAATACAGAATGTTTTCTGTAAAACCTTCTTTGAATAAACTGTTCATTCAAACCAGGAAGGTCTTTGACCTTTCGTTTGAGTGTAGGAACTTCGTGAATCCATTCTAAACCATAAAATGCCAAGGATTACCCCAAGTCTGCCATAATGGTAGGCCTCAAGTACACACAGAAACAGTATTTTTGCAGAATAATGAAGTGTTGAGAAGCCAGAGCATGCATGTAGTTACAGGAGAATGAGGACTTGGCATAGGAAAATAGTGCTGGGCATTATCTGATGCAGTTATCTCTGGTAGGAAAGCACTGCTCATAGAGTCATAGAATGTTAAGGGCTGGAAGAGACCTTAAAGACCATATAGTCCCAACCCATCTGCCTTAGGCAGGGTCACCTTCCACTAGACCTGGTTCTGAAAAGCCCCACCAAACCTGGCCTGGAATACTGCCAGGATTGGCACAACCTCCATGGGTAACCTGTTCCAGTATCATGCCACCCTCACAATAAAGAATTCCTTCCCAATATCTAGACTAAATTTTCTCTCTTTCAGTTTGTCACAATAACTCCTTGTACTCCTAGTACTCCTAATGGTTACTCCTGTACCCATTACTTCTTGATTTCAAAGACTTATAAGTCTTCTAAATTCCTTTGTTTCTCCAAAGATATGACTTTCCCTACAAATAAAATACTATTCATGCACAATTTGTTGCTGTGCAAAAATATGATGGTGTCAAAGAATACTCTAAATTATTACGGAGTCTCACAACTGTGGTAAAGCTGCATATATTTCTCCTGGGTCAAGCACAGTGCTTAGTCATGAAATCTAAAGAGATATCTTCAAGGTTCCCAGAAACACAGGTATCTAGCCTTTTGTTCCAGATCTCAGGAGGCTTGCACTGGAAAGTGAAAGGTTAGCAGAGAGAGGGAAAAGAAAAAAAGACACTTCTGAGAGGATATGTAAAATAGACTCTCATAGCAACAGAGAGAAGAGATGGATGGACAAGTTTTCACCGGTAGGCCTAGCTGGACTTGGATCAACAAAGTTCCGAAAAGGGAAAAAACAAACCACCCAACCTGGAATTACACCAAGGGCCACAGGACAAAACATGAACTATAGGATCATTTGGGATAAGCTTAATACATCTTGATTTCAGAGCAAAGAGTACAGCTAACAGTGTGATAAAGCTGAGGCAGGAAGTTGTGCACAGTATTTATTATTTTAATTTAGTTCTAAGTGCTTCTTGCGTTAGGTGAAGTTTCAGTAACCTGTGCTGAGTTCCTATGCATGCTGAAAAGAAGAACTATACCCATCACGTGCCTCTTCACACAGAAGTCAGAAATTAGCAAGTCAATACTTTTGGTAACATAGAAGGGAGAAGTACAAAAGGTCTTGTGAGAAAAAATGTCATAGCACTCACAGCCCAGCACCCTGCTGCCAGGAGGGGTAGCAGACATGAGCTCCACTTCAGTGATGTGTTAAACGTTTCCAAAAAAATTGTTACAGAAACTCCTTGAGTCCCAGCAAACTAGGGGACCTCTGTATTTGTTTGTCCTCTTGGATGCTGGAGGAGGGCCCATCAATCAGATGTCAAGGGGAACCATTAGGGTAATGTGGGTTAATTGATTCAATAAACCTAATCTTATGTACCAACCTTTCATCATCCCTGACCTGGGAAAAACCTGAAGTAGGCGGGGTGGTAGGAAAATATCTGAATACTTAAATAAATACATGATAATTCCTATTTCCACTAGTTTTGCTGCAATTTCTTTTGATGTGGCTAGGAAGTCCTGAGTTGGTAATTAACTTCTATGTACCTACTCTACACAGTATCGCTGAATTCATTGCCTTAATAATGTTTTTCGCTGTTTGGACTAACAGTCTTTTTGTTTGGTTTTTTTGTCTTTTGTTAGTACTTGCCAGTTGTAGAAACTTTTTAATACCCTGGAATATGGTGGAAGCAGTACTCATAGATCTGTTCAGCCCCTCAGCCAACTTGCAGAACAACATCCAAGGAGCACTATGCAACACACTGGAAACTATTGAGAAATGCTCTTCTATCCGTGCTCCATTTGTTTATGTCATGTGTTGCCAGAGTCAAGGAAGTGAAAGGAAAGGTGAACGAGACTTCTCACTTCTGGCTCTGAGAGGTTTGCAGAGTCTGGAGAGAAGACTGGAGGTGGTATGTGCTCCGACTACAGCTGCTGCTTTGTACACCATCAAACAGAGACTGGATGAAAAAGACCTAAGCCTCATTAAAGTTATTCTCCCTACCTTAAGAAAAGACTCAATGAAAGTATACATAGACTATCTCTTTACAGGAATCTACCAGTTTGAATTTGAGGATTTTCAGGTGGTATCTGACTGTGAAAACACACAGATATCTGAACCTCGGGGTGTAGGGCAAACGCTTCCTTCACAGGACATGGCACTCATCCGAAGTGAGATTGAGACGCACTTGGAAAGCCTGCCAAGCCTGAAAGGGGAGCTCACTATCCTCAGATCTTCCCTGATCCCAGGTAAATAGAGTTCCAGCTGATAGTTTTTCCAGAGACTGTTATCCAGCATACTTCTTCAAGGGAATTACAAAATGGGTAAGATTTGGAAATGTCTTCAGGCAGCAAATAACCCTATATGATGTTGTAATCGTGTGTCATGTCTGTAAGAGGGAGAATTGTCAATAGAAATACAGCAAAAGACTGACAAGTCTGTTCCAGGTGTGGGGCAAGATCAGAGGAAAGACAGTCCTGGGTTTAATGAGAGCATTACTGCAGACAGTAAAATCTCCTCTCTGTGTGTGAATTACACATTTTGAGAGTTGCCATCATCATCTGGAAAGGCAGGGCAAGAGATTCTTCTGGTCTGCAGCCCCAGACATGCCTGGTGTCTCAGTGTCCCTGCCCTGGCATGATTATGAGCAAGACGGAAATTAAAATCATTGCATTTAAATGCCACAGCTAAATATAAGGTCAAGCAATAGTCAACTTGATTGGCTTATTCCAGGTCTCTTCAGTATAAAACCGTGTACAAAACCAGTATGAAACCTGGTCTTGTATTGAAAGCTATTGTTTGTTTTCTTTTTTTTTTTGCCTTGCCAGATGGTATCTTCCTACATGGGTTCACCACAAGGACAGGTGGGATCTCCTATATACCAACTCTAAGCTCCTGCAATCTCTTCAGCAGTTCCAAGCGGAGGGACCCACAAGTTGTTGTTAAAGAAAATCTCCGTCGGCTAGCTAATGCTGCAGGATTTAACCCAGAGGCTTTTCACAGAGTCAAGGTATCTTGTAAAATAATGGATTCAAGTAAATGGGTCAGATCGTCCTGCATTTATCCCTGGCTAAAACTGTAGGCATTATTCTTACCTTTGTCAGCAAGAACTTGTGAGAAGCAGCTGGCAGCTTATCTGAGGGAATAACCATTCAAACTATTGTGCCATTTGGCACAATGTGGAGAAGCATCACTGAGTCTTCCAAGTTTGTTCTAACATTTAACTTACCACAGAGTAGAATCATCAGATAAATGATTAGAGCAGTTCCTCCTGAAAGAAAAAGACACTGTTGCTTCTATAGTGGCTTTCTACCGATACATCTGCATAGTATTTGAACAAGGGAGTGCCTAATTTTCATGCATAATCACTTGGTGCAGAAGTGTGTTTCGTGCCAAAGAAAAAGCCTTGTACTAGACAGAACTGGGTTGTTTTGCTGCCATATCACCGTCCATGTTCTGGTTTTGTTTTGACAGGTTGATCACGCTAATGCTGTGTGTATTATGGGAAAGACAGAGCCTGACAGCTATGATGGAATAGTTACAGATCAGAAAGGTGTTACTTTAGCAGCTCCAGGTGCTGATTGCATACCTGTACTGTTCGCTGATCCTGTCAGAAAAGCCTGCGGTGCTGCTCATTCTGGTAGGAACTGCACTCCCTGTGCAATGCAAAGATTTCCCAGGACTCAGACTGAGATACATGAACTCAAAGCTGAGTTTTCTTCTATCTATTCCAAACAATGCCCAAGTGCAAACTGGGTGTCTGTCTATTCAAAAAAATGTCTCTAGCTTGAGCCTTTTTTTCCCCTAAAATAACATAAACCACTTTCACTATACTATAAAAATGCATTTCTGACATATTACTGTTGTCATATTCCCATTTAAATGTTTCAACCACAGAGGAGCTATAAGGTATGCTCTAATTGCCCAAACCAGGACACTGGGAAAAAAAGAATTCTGGAATTTGAATCTACGGTCTTCTCTCTAGTTTCCATCTCCACAAAATTATATCAGCGAACTGATAGCTGTTAATGCATGTGTTTTGGGCTTCTTTTTTTTTTAAAAAGAGGTAATTTATTATTAGATATAATTTAGTAATTTTAGAAGTATATTTCAGAATTTATACCTTTAATAATAGTATATATTTTTAGTTACTAGAAAATTAAAGAGACAATTTATACAAATTTTTTTTCAATCTCTCATTTCTCACAGGATGGAAAGGCACATTGCTGGGAGTGTCTATGGCCACAGTAAATGCCATGGTATCTGAATATGGCTGTAATGTGAAAGATATCCTTGTGGTGCTGGGCCCGTCTGTAGGACCTTGCTGCTATAAACTTCCTCATGAATCAGCAAAAGAATTTCACAGAATTGATCCAAAGTGTGTGAGACTATTTGACTCTGAAAGTCCTTATATTGATATTAGAAGAGCAACACGGTAAGCCTTCTGAGTGCACAAAAGACTAATTCCACAAGAGTTATCAATAATTATTGGGACATTCTATAATTCACCACTAATATGGTGAGGGTCCTCACCATCTTACAGTACTCTATAGTACTTTGCAGATCAACAAATGATACCTTTGAATCAGCATTTACTTGCTTTTGCTGTTTCAACTATTGTTTTATTGTTATACTGGTAGTTTATGGATTTTAGACAAAAGTTCGAATTTAATGTGATTCTGCTGGTTGCAGGAAGGCAATTATTTTTAGTCTTATACTGGAAGAAAGAAAAAGGAAAAGCAAGTGAAAGTCCCAATCACAATATTGGCACAATTTGTTCAGTTGGTACTTGAAATTCTGTCTTCATGATAGTGACTTACAAAATGTGAGGATGTACAAAAAAATATTATTTTTTGTTACTCTTTCTTTTTTTAAGGATTCTTCTTGAGAGAGGTGGGGTTCTTCCTGAGAACATCCAAGATGATTCCATCACAGACCAGAACCAAAATATCACTTTTTGTACTGCATGCCACCCTGATAAATTTTATTCTCACTTTCGTGATGGCACTAACTTTGGAACACAGATTGGCTTCATATCAATCAGAGGCTGAGACAGTGTCTCTTTCTCTTGAATAGTACTTAGACAATAAGTCTGATGCATTGTCTGGCATCCTGCTCTCCTCATAGAAGTTCTTCCTCCTTCCTTTTGCTGACTTGCAATAAAGAATTAATGGGTCTTTAGATTTTCCTGCTTGTTCCCTTCCCTGCTGCTCTGACGCAAGAATAAATATCTAGGGTATGGGGACAACAATTCTTGTGTGAGATAGGATGCAAAGGAAACGAGAACAAGCCACACAACTGGCAAAACCCTTCTGCAAGACCAGATGCAAGCTCCAAGTTTATGGATCCTCCTTGACCAAATATTTTCCAGAAACTTCATTATCTTAAGGTGATAAGACCACAAAAAACCTCACTCTTCCTTAACTTTTGTGTGAGACTGTTGAATGAAATTAAGTATGACATTAGTAATAGAGGAAGAGACGCCTGTGTGGCATGTTAACTGTTTGAGAGAACCCAACTTTGGTAGTTTCAGCTGAAGCCTTATGGAATTTTGTGCATGGGATGGATTTTCTTTGGATTCGTTTAAAGAGGAGCTCCAAAACACTTACAGGACTTTACCTATGGAAAATAACTTGAAAGTGAGAAGCAAGCAAACTCCTTGGGGCAGGCATTGAAAACATATGAATGTCCACCATTCTGTACTTTTTGACTGTAGAAAAAAATGGGGCTAGGACTCTTAATATATGACATGTATGTTCACGTTTCCTTAGGATTTTTTTCTTTAAACATCAGTGCGTTGATAATGTCCATTGACACAGTCTCAACAATGCCAAGTTATTTAATTAATATCTAAAAAGTTGAGTGAATTTAGCCTCAGGTAATTTTACTGATCAGTAGTGGGACTTCTGTGTCTTACTAAGCAAATTGTAAGTGTGCAGTGTTTTCTTCTGGCCATAAAAAAATAGCCTCTAGATTTTACAACAGACATGATGTTTTCTGACACATGGACGGTGAGAGATTGGTAACAGTAAAACTATGCTGACTGTGGCTTGCAGAGGTGCCAAGCACAAGCCTTGGGCCAGCGGTGCCTATGACGTACTTTCTATTTTGAATTCAGCGATCTTTGCCAGGTCTGACTGCTCAGCCCACTAGAGGTCAGTGCTCGCTCGCACTGCATTTCCATCCTCGGCGGCGCGGGTAGATGGGGGTTCAAATGATGCAGTTTGCAAAGCACTGCACGGCATACGCTGCTACTTTTGCATCTGTAATCATCTGCCAAGTCCCTCTAGTATCTGTGTTTGAAGAGTAATCTATTTTTCATTTTGTTGGGTTGTGATTTGGGGCTGACCAAATTAGAACTTTCCTTGTCCTCTGTGAGAACAAACCTTTTTTTTAAAAAACTTTCTTTTACCTGTAAATGGTATTTCTCAGTGAAGAGCCTGGTTCTGAGCATGTTATCCTCTGACTGTAACCATCTACCAAAAAAAATTATTCAGCCAACTATCCTGTTTCTTCGCAGAATATCGTTCCTCTTCTGCTGTAGGACTGCAGTCCTTGNAAAAAATCCTTACATTTTCAGTTACCTTTTATAAACCTTGTCATTCTTTTACCATTCTCTGTTTCTTTTTTGTAACTTCACCACGGTCATGTTCACAGCTGACTTCAAATGGGAAGTTTGGATTCCAACAGGGGTAACACTCACACTCCTCAGTTTAATGCTGCCAGGCACATTAGTGCACACCAGCTAATGGTGTATATGGTATGTATATGTATTATGTGCATGTGTATTATTGACTTATTTTAAATATAGGATAGGATAATTATACAGATACTGACAGGCTTATCTTGCTGCACTAGGTGAAAAAAGCACAACCCAACAGCTTCCTTTCACCTTTTAGTTCTGTCCCTTTGTCCTGGTATCTGAGCGTGAACCACTTTATGGATACTGATTGACATAGCAGTGAAGTGAGTAAGGTATCTTTCCTTCATCTGTGGGGGCAGTAACAACATGTATTCTTCAGTTCCTGCACCTGAAACTCTGAAAAGCTTTTCTGTCAGTGCCCTTCACTTAACCCTCTTCCCTTGTGGATTAAGAGCATGCCATCAGAAACAGCTGAGTTTCTTGGTTTTTCAGTGTACTTGACAGCTGAAGTGTCATAGATGCCCATATGCCTGCTGTTATCCCATCTCACCTCAAACATGGTTTAAACTAATGCATTTATCTTTGCAATAAGTAGAAAGACCTTGCAGCCATGCTACTTACCATGGTTCAAATGCTCTCAACAGTATATTAAGTCACAGTAACACGATACTGATAGTAAGCCCTGGCTTGTTTGTACCTGCTCAAGAATTATAACAGACACTTTCTCTGTAGAAAATACCTATTACAGCTCATGCTAGGACTGTGCAAGCTGGAGGAATATCAGAATGAGCAGAAACACCAGAGGCTTCACCTTTCAGAAGACAAATCGTTACCACAATTGTTCTTCTTTTTTCTCTTTTACATGAATTACCTGGACTGTAAACCTGTCAAGACAGGAAACATCACATGGATGATCGAGATAAAGAACTCCATGATCAATAAGAAAATATTATAAAGTTGAGTCCCAAATCAGGCTAGGCTCTGAATCATGGTTTCTTCCAAAAATCCTCTACAAAGGCATTTTAATTTTGGTATTGATAAAAAAAGACGTTTAGAGGAAGGACATGGTAAAAAGGAGACTAGGCTGTTTCACATCTCTATTTACTTTTCATTTCTGTTGCTCACTAAAGGAGGCAAGCACATCAGCCCCGATTCACCTCTAGGGAAGGTCTTAAAATGCATCACAAATTGTTCTGCTGTACCTAACTAATTATCAAATCCTATTTATTAACCTTGCTATTGAATTTATAAGCTGCATTTTGCCTATTATTGTTGTTATTAAATAACATTGTTAATTATGATAGTGGTATGCCCTGAGGCAAGCATGACACATAATCACATTGAATATTGTCTTGATGGCTATTACTGTGCAATTAACGTTTGTTACTATTGTAGATTCTGAATATGGGCCTGTTTATTCACATTATTTCCTTGAATGGAGTGTATTAGGACATGTCCAAGAAAGGCTTCATTCCAGTACAACACGGCAGTTGTACTGGAATGAAGACAGACTTCTGGTTCCACTGCCTGAGGAAGCAGTGTGCAACTTCAGAGGCATAGATCAAAGCCTGAGATGATTAGTGAAATGTTTATGCAAACCATGGCATTTATTGCCACAGGTATGGTGAAGGTGAAAACTATTAAGGAAGTTAGATGAAAAATGTTTTAAATAAATTTGTAAAGGTTAGTTCCATCGGTGACTCCTAGTCTATTTCTACTCACAGTCTAAGGAGACAGGATGGGGTGCGGGCAAGGCAGTTCTGCATTTGACAGCTGTGTTTGAGATTGACTGCAAACCCTGCAAGCCCTGGGCCTGGACATTCAGCAAAGCATTTGGGCATATCTTGAGTCATAGAAAGTATGTAATCCCTCCCAAATTACAACCATTCACTTACAGAAAGGTTTCTCCTTTCCCCAGCAGTAACATGGTTTACAAAATGGTCATCTTTGCCTCCAGTCTTATTTCCCTCATGTTTATCTCCTGTGCCTTGCTTTCTGTCCAGCACCACTCACAATCACCCTGCCAGGACTGGGAATCCAGTCACAGGGTGTTGGAGGACACAGGTGCCATTCTGCACAGAGCAGCACCAGTGCTGCTTTCTTTTGTATACCTGTGCCTTCTTTTCTTTTCTTTTAGCAGCAGTGTGAAACTTCTTGTTCTCAGCACAGGGTCTTTATCAGTATCCTCCAACCCATTCCTGTTTTACAGGTTTCCATAAGAGCTCCCAGTTTCTAGCCTACATGGCGAAGAAGGCAGTATTCAGAGGTCCCCTCATTGCTGTCCTCATTTCCACTCCATGCTCGATTTGCTTCTGGGCGATGCAGAGAGGGAGATGAGCTGCACTCATTTGTCCTGAGGCCCAGAGGGACTGTGTGTGTGCACTTGCCTTGATGTCATGTGTGTGAAGCTTTTGTTCTCTGAGTACCAAAGCCCTTCCTGAACTCCAGCCTCTTGTGCAACAATATTAACAGGACAGTGCACTGACAGGAACAGTAAATCCTATATATGACAGAGGAAATAATGTATTGACCTGCTGAGGGATTTACATACCTCCACAGACTGAGAGCAAGCTCTGCCTGTAAGGCTGGCTTGTTCTACTTTCCGTTTCCAGCAGATACTATCCAGTGTTTACACATGAACGACTTGTATAGATATGCATGTGGATTTCAGAACTGTCCTAATCGAGTATATTCTTATATCCAAGATGTTAATAATCATTATCCAGCGTCACACCTTTGTATAAGACACAGATATTTTGCTGCTGTGCTTGCTTTAAATACACAGTGCCTGTGGCTGTGCTGCTAAAATGCATGACTGTATTTCCCTAAGGCATGCAGAGAAATAGGAAGCCAGCTTTTTAAAGTGATCCCTCTGATCCTTCATTAGTAAGTGTTTAATTTACATTAGCATCTCACATTACAAATACTTGGCTGGCTGTCTTTGCAAGCTCTCAGGGGGTCAGAGGAAGCCCACAGAAAAATTTCGGGATCATGGTCCCCAAAGAACAGCAGGGCTGAGCTCTCTCTCTTATCCTTCCATGAATGCAGCATCATGTCTTCAGGGCAGCCTGAATTCTGACAGTCATGAGAGCAAGGACATGGCATGGATTTCCATTTGATTCCTGAGACTGAAAAGAGATCTGAGACAAAAATCAATAACTATTGGTTGACCAAACTATGAGAGTTCGTTTCATAATTAATTTTATCTAAGAGTCTCTTTTTGTGCAAATGCAATTCACAACTACTAACTACTGTGTCACTAACTACTACTACTAACATTTGATGTTGCCTCTTCTACGTGTAGCAAAGGCCTAAACATCTGAAACAAACAGTTTGCAACATAAAAATAAGGGGTGCACCTATCATAAAACTGAACAAGCGTTTTATAAGGGAGCTTGAAAGCAATGTTTGTATTCCAGGATGTATAATTTTTTTTTTCATGTGATGCAATACTTTTAGGCAGCAAATCATAGTTCTGGTCAGATGTACCAATTCAAAGTGATTTTACCAATGGCAACTGTAGAAAGCCCTGCCTGTCTGCAATAAATACTTCAGCATTTCTCTTTGAGACACTGAGCTCTATCCTAAAGCAATATTCAAGCATATGTTCCTGTCAAAAAGCTGTTCTGCTTTGGTTATCTTTCTTTGAAAAATATAAGCGTGATTTTCTTGCCCAAAAATGAATCACAAAAAATGCAGTTGTAAAAACAATATTGTGACAGGTGACTCAAACCCTTTCAGTTGCTTTTAATAGGTGCTTTTGGTAAGTGCTTCATAAAACTGATATTAAATAAAACCGGGTTATGCAGATGGTTTTATTTTGACTCTCTGCTTTCTTTTCTATATCATCCCCATGAAAAAGCTGCAGGACATGAAAGGTGAGTCAAGCAAGAAGCTCATTAGAGAGGGTGCTGGTTTTAAAAGTAAACCGGCAGGAGAAATGAATCCAACTCAAAAGAGTTTAGAAGTCAGAACTA
>VWZG01002506.1:507461-520786 GCA_013396735.1 Grallaria varia | reverse complement strand
AGAGAGGCTCCTTTAGGCTTGTGGATGTTTATTGCTGAATTTTATACTTAGATCTTCCTCAATTCTCTCAATTACGCTGCAGCTTGGATCCAGGAGTTCCCCCAGCACTGAAACATGCCAGCTCATGTAACTGTGTTGGCAATGGCAGAAACACAGATGCAGAGTTGATAGTGATGTTTATGTTGTAGATTTTCTTCAGACTATATGGTGCTGGCATAAATGACAGTGTCACAAAAATATGCCACGATGGTGAGATATTTTGAGAAAAGTCTTCTGAGCAGCCCTGAATTCACTTCAGATTTTAGGAGCTAAGTCAGTAGCAATTTTTTGCTTTTCACAAGATTGGGAAAGTTAAAGATAATTTTTCACACTCTCCTTATCTAGTAGATGTGTTTATCAGAGCAACATGTCTTGGGTTCTAGAGTCTTGTCTGGGTACAATTATATTTCTGTAATTTCCTTTAATAATGGCTTCTTAAGAAGGTACTGACTGCATGTACATTGGCTAGGAAGTGCAAAATTCAGCTGACTGCTCTTCATTAGTTTACATTATTATTTGATGTCAAATGTCAGAAAACACAGGCACCACAAAATGGGAAAATCAGACTGCTCAAGCTAAAATGTTCGTGTAGGAGAAAGGGTAAAGAGTCAGACAAAGCTAACGGGTAGTTTAAACATCTTCAGCATGACACATTTCAGTCCAGCTTTTGAAACAGCTCCTCATTTCCTGTTTTAAGTATTAAGAACAATCTGAAATAAACTTTAAAACTGAAGAAGTACCATGGCTAATTAAAACAAATATTAAAATCTCAATTCAAGCTGAAAAGAAAGAGCCTATCTTCCACAGAGCCTGTCTTACTATTTATGTCTTACTGTTTATCTGCATGAGCCAGTCCTCTTATTTCCCCAGTAAATATTTCCTTCATAGATTGTAGATTGTTATGTTGCCTTCAATAAATGCTTTAAGTTTTACATGCGATATTTAGCTCCATTAGTCTTTCCTAAGATGATCTTTCAGCTCCTAATTCTCTAAATTCTGCCTTATTAATGTCAATTAGGTGATAATCAGTTTTCACTTACATGCTCTTTTAGAAAGAGAGTGACATTTGACCTTTGTACAGGGACTTATTTTTTCTGATAGGCTTGCAAAGTTGTGCTTTTCAGTTAAAAAAAGCTTGAAGCAGCCTTAATGGAATGACCTTTGTCTCCCTCTCTTCCAACTTTTTCAAAAGAATCATAACCTTTTGCACTTCAATTAGGAATTATTTTCGGCTTCCCAGCTATAACTCATATTCCATCACATTGTTCCAGAAGCAATCTTCATGAAGGAGGCTCAACGCAGAAAGTGAAAAATGGTTCGTATTTTTGAGGCTGTCATAGGATTTATGGTAGGAAAGCCTTTATAACTTGAGCAAAAACTTTTTAAATATCTGATGTTGGAAAGCTGACATAAGGAAACTAAAATATGGAAATAATTTCACGGTTTTTGCAGGGAGAAAAAATATCCAAATGTGTAATGCTGAATATTCACCCTTGAATTATATTCACGTCAGGACCAAATGCCTTTGTACATACTCATTTATCCCCACTAAACTGGGCAGAGGCTAGAAGAAAAGAGCAAGGTTGTTTGCCCACTGTAATAAATTATATCGGAAAAAAGGGAGACAGCAGCATTCCTTTTAGCTAGTGAGTTAAAGAGTGCTCAGGCTAATGATGGACAACTTTCTGTTGAGCCAGAATCTGAGACTGAAAGAGCAGCCAATCATTCCTTGGCTCTGCAGCAGTCTTGGAGCTTTGATACACAAACAGAAGCAGGGAACAAAAATCTCCTTTGGGATGCAGCTGGCCTGAAACAGATATCTATGGTGAGACACTGTAGGACAGAACAGGCAGAAAAAGACAGAATCATGATGATGAAGAATTTCTACACCTGCCTATTAAAGATTTAGTTCAAGAAGAGTTTATCCATGTGGAAACATGGCCCCCTACTACAGAGTCCAAGCAGAGAATGGTTCTGCCAACCATCTTCTTAGCTATTTACCATAGCTGCTAAAGCTATGGAGGCTTCTCTTTGTGGTTAGGATTTTTCCCCAGAACCTGGAAGGGTTGGAGTATTGAATGCTTATAAACATGTCTCCGTTCTCCTCTTTCTTTATCCCTAATTTAAACCTGGCTACAGGCATACCATGCACTCACAGGCTTCCAATCTATGCAAGCAGGGAGAGGACCACAGTTAATTGCTGGAGGCAGATAATGATGACTGTATATGTTATCTGGACACAGGACTCTGGGACCTCACTGGGCCCAAATTAATTGCAGTGACAGGCAAATCTGCCCTTGCCCACTTCAGATGTATTTCTGGACTGAAAATATGGAAGAGAAGCTGCTTTTTGAAATTTCACTCAGCTTGGCTAATAGCCCAATTCAACAGACTTGGAAGATTTTCTATCATAATATTTCTCTGAAGCTAGCTGTAAGAATAAATGTCATAATGTATGTTTGGCTGAAGCGATGAGAGTTTAAAAATTTTGAAGACTCTTTTCTTGTTTGTTATGGAACAAATCCCAAACTTCTTGCTTAGAAGTCCAGGCTCCCTGCTGCTGTGAGGCCCCATCTGAGCATCTTGAGTATAGGGAACCAGTACACTCTCCTGTGTGAATACTTATTATCATTTCTAATCTCACCTGTACTAATTACTATGACAGAAGTTATTTCACTGTGGACAAGGCAGTCAGACCTCCTGGGCAGTCCTAGGAAGTCAGAAAGGACAAGGGGCATAAATATATTAAAACTACTCCTTAATTACATGGCAGCCGCCTAAGACTCTGGGCAAGGCTGCAGTGCTGGGAAAAGGCAGTACATGAAAAGGGATTAATCTGTCTTGGGTTCTGATGGAAACATACGGAAGAGGCTAAGTAGATTTTTTGCACTTCTCTACTATATTTTTTGTTCCAGCTTGTGCAGTAGGAAGTTACCAAGCATCTTGAGCACTACTGCTTATGAAACAATAGACATTTCTGATATTCTTGATCCTACCTATCTCTAGGGGATAGTCTCAGCTGTATTGTCAGCTGAGAACGCAGCTGTGCTGGGCAGGGCACGTCTCCAGGATGGAGGATCACCGCCTCCCTAAGATCGTGCTCTATGGTGAACTTGCCACCGGCTGCCGCAAGAGAGGAGCCCCAAAGAGGAGATACAAGGACTCTCTGAAACAGTACCTCAGCCTTGGCCATATTGACTACCATCAATGGTCCACTTTGGCCTCCAATCGGGAGGCGTGGAGACACACCATCAATAACATTGCTGATTCCTTTGAGAAGGCACGGAGAATGAGTCTGGAGGAGAAAAGACAACACAGGAAGAACCGTGCCTCGCCAACACCACCTATGGAGACTTTCTGCTGTGCCTTTTGCAACCAGACTTGCCTATCTCGCATTGGCCTTTTTAGCCATCAGCACGCTTGCAGCAAGTGTGGGTAGAGCCCTTCCCAAATCTTCGTTTGCAAAGCATAGCCATGATGATGATGATTGTCAGTAGTAGATTCTTCAAGATTTTGAGTGATCACTTAAATATCCTGATTTATGCCACATATCTCATAAGAAAGCATTAAGGAGAAACTTGTAAGCTGTGGTTTTTATGGTGATTTTATTCTTCTTTCTGGGCAATGCCACTAGTAGGAACAGCAATGCCATTAGCATAGCTCACAAGATGGGCAACTCTGCATAAAAGTCTGAAGGGATCCTCTTCTGGATATTTAAGATGTACAGACCAAGAGGCATGTAGGGTTGTGCCACACTTCCAGGCCCTCAAAGCACCCTCCTAAAATTTCAAAGGCATGAGACACATACCAGATGCTCTCCAATCTGAGGAAAGAGAGGGGGAGATTTCTAGGAGACACCCAAAGAATGAAAATCCCATGGCTTTGCCTAATATGTGTTTGGGTGGTGTCTACAGCATCTACAATGAAAAAACAATGCCTTTTCATGAGTCTTGGGAGACAGAGTTGGTTTTGGAGCTGGGCTATAACAGTTTGTGACCCTCATACCTCTCAAAAGTCATAGTTGTCTACCCTTGGATGCTGTAATGCTCTTTCACATTTTCAGACTGGCTACTGATGCTGTTAGACGGCACTCTGGGTGAAGTGCACATTTTTTAAAGGGATAGGAATATCAGGATACTTTTTTGTTATAGCATGAAGCACACTATAAAAAAATATATCTGTAAGCAGTCAAAATTTCCAGCTGTAGGTATGGCACTTCATCTCAGTAAAAGTCAGTGTTGTTGCAATAATGCAGTAATTACATTCTGAGTTACTATTTTCGCAAATCATCTGGTTAAATGAACAAAGCAAAAACAACTTTGACCAATCTGTTCTCAGATTCCGAGTAGGCAGTTTCTACAGGCTAACTCAGGAAATTTTGGACTGATTCCTACTTCCTGCCTTATCCACTGTGGGAAACAGCATTTTGATTCTTATTTATTTTGAAATGAGCAGAGGGAACACTTTAAAACTGATGTAGCGTTTTTTCTCCTGTTTGCAGATTGCAGATTTCGTAGATGTATTTCGAGTTGGAGAGTGTTTACAATATTCACCTTGGAGGATTGATCACAAGTAAATGTTTTGTGGATGCCACTGTTCATGTTTTAAATTTACCAATCTGCTGTGATTAATCCAATTAGTCCTTTGACTGGAAGAGTGTGAATTACCTTCCCCCCTGTAGAGAAGCTCGGGTGTGCTTTATGAATGTGAGTTCAAAATCCTCTGATGGGAGAATAAGTGCCAACAAACAATGAGTAAAAGCTTGTGAAAACAAGAATACGAAGAATAAAATCATTACCAAAGGGAGTGTGTTTAAATACTGAAGTGAACCATCCCAGATAGTTTGGAGTGGAAAATTCACTTTGTTTGTAGGGAGGAAACATCTCCTGTAAAAAACAGGAGGAGGATGAAGTATTATTAGCCAAAAGCCTAATGGTGGCCTGAGGACCACACAGAAGAGCTGTGCTGTGTCTTGTTCCCATATGGGTTTGAAAAAAAGCACAAAGACTACAGGATGCAAAGGACCATTTCCTTTCTCCATGCAGAGCCTCATCTTAATGCACGAAGTCGAAGAAAGCACTAATAGTACACTTGATCCTAAAAGGAATGGGCATAAAATGTATCCTCATCACACTTGGAGTGCAGCATACACTCTCAAGGAATCCAAGCTTGCTCAGTGCTGCCTCCTACTACAGGAAACACAGAGACTCAGTGTGATGCCTTGGGTTCAAATATGGCAATAATTTCACTAAATGGGGCAAAATGGCACTGTATTAGACCAAAGATTAGTAGTTCATCTTGACTGCTAGGCCTTATATTTAAGTCAAGCAGACCCTAGTCTTTCAGGCATACAAGGTGTATACTCTGAAGTTCTTTGGTGCATTGGTTGAAGATTGGGAGACCTAGTTAAACTGATGGTCACAAGGGACTTGTTAAATGACAAGATGAGGGGAAGCTGCAAAGCAAACCAAAAACCACCTTCTGGATACTGTCCTCCTGAGTTTGGCTAAGGACCTATGGGAGAAGGAGAGAACTTGGATGCTTGAAAATAAGATCTCTTTTAAACACTCTTTTCTGCCCTCAGAGGTTATCCAGGAGGACTCACAGAGTGAAATGACTATAAGAGATGAGATTCTGATGAAAACTGGTGTGTCAGTTATACTGTAGGACTGCTGCACTGGGACTAATTGGAAAATTGCTTCAGACTGTTAAATTAATGAAAGCAGCTTTCTTCATTTCCAGTTGCCTGAGTGCCTGGATCAATATTTAGCATCTAATACAATGTACTTATTTGTTTGTGAGTAAAGTAGTCTAATGTTTCTTCTATTTTCATTTTACAGTATTTTCATTTAACGTTATTCCTATCTGTTAAGATGCATTAGACCAATTAGTCCTTTGGTGTCTCTGTATGTACCTGTTGTCATATTTTGGCCTGTGGAACTGACACTAACAAGTACAATGTTTTATTCAGTTTAACAGTGCCAGAGGTTTGGTTCTTTTCTTACCAGAAACTCTAGCACATCACTCTGTTACATTTCCTTAATATTTTCCAAGTGCTCATTTTTTTCCAGCAAGTGATCACAAAGAAATCTGCCATGGCCTTTCTCTGGTTATTTCCTTGTTTAATGATGTGTCTTCTTTCTCCATTATCTAGAATCAACTTCTAATTTTTTTCATCCTATCTTATATGAACTGAGATTCTAATGGTGATGATGATGATGGTACTACTCAAGCCACTACTCTGGGAAGTAGTCCTGGATTTTGAGGGGTTCTTTGTGAGCTGGACCTGGAAAACCTATAGTTTCATCAGTCTGTAGGGGGATGTCTTCAAGAGGCCAAACTCTATTCCATAGTGATTAACAAAGAAATTAACTATGAATGAAAACAAGCATTAGTGCTTTTGTGAAAGAATACAGTGGTAGGACGTACATGAAAGTCCCACATGGAAAATATTTGGAGTGGGAACACAGAATTATTGGCAGAAAATGTGAAACATAACAGTGAAGTTGAAGGTCTCCAGAAGAGATTGTTTTGTGCTTGAGAACATACAGACAAGTCCAGGAAGAAAGATTCTTGGAAATTAAAGGAAATCATGGCACATATGATTTCTCTGCTCCTTGAATAGAGGTGCCAACTCATTTGAATGCATATGCTTCTATCCATATTTTTATCACTTATTTGCATGCATAGGCACACACTTTCAGCTATGTATCTGTGTTAAAAATGCACACAAGCACCATGTATGACTCCAAGTCCGTTTTTGTCAATATATATATCAGGCCAGCCTGCCAAATAGTAATAATATTTCTCCTGCTTGCTCATTCTTGGAGGGCTCATATACATATTTATGCAGATCCTATTTTCTTCTTAAAATAAAACCCTATGAAATGACCTGCCTAGGCTTTTACAGGGACATAAAGCGCTCATCTTCCTATTTTTTTATTAATTCTATCCACTTCCTTTTTGCAATTCTTGACTTTCCTGGATGTGAGGCTATGCCATCATTCATTTGCTTTCAGCAAAGGCATAACGGCTCCAAAATAAGCTCTTAATTATGGCCAGCATTTATGTCAACACCATCCATAACAAAACAAAAATTGAATTCCAGCTTTTCTATATTTACCTTGTAGAGTTGGCTTAGTGAACTATCATACTAAGTTACCTAACAGAAACAGGAATAGATTATTTTTGTTTATTAATTTTCTTTGAAACAACAAGCAACTGCTAGAAGAAGAAAAGGAATTGAACTAATCAGAACAAACTGCAACTTAAAATCAAAGTACACTCACAGGATTCATTACACAGTCATACAGTCATGTAGTTGTGACCTATGTGCTCCTTCTACCTGCTTTGTACTCAGCTATGTTGTGCTTTATATAAATGGAAGACCTACAGGGGAAGAGTTATATCCTGCATTGTTGAACAGCCTTTGTGCTCTGCCTCCAAGAGCAAAACACGTTTGTACCAACATCAGATTACACCAAGAGGTGTAAATCCAGCTCAGCTATCAAAGGAAGGATGAACCCAAAATAGAAAATAAATTAGCGGCCTAGCATAGATCTTCCCACTTCAATACTAGTGCTGGATATAAATTCTGATGGAGGAAAAAGCTTTTCTGGGAAATGCCAGTATTTGAGCATGAACTACTTAGTATGAAACATTTTGAGGTTTTCTGAATTGTGAAAGAATATACAGCTTATTATTGCCCCACGACTAAGGAATAGAGAATGGGATTTGCTGCCACCTTTTATAGGCCTCCCTAATGGAGGATTATAGAGAAAGTCAGAGCCAGAGTCACCGTGAGTGAAAGGATCTTACTGCACAGTGAAGGAACAAGGGACAGCAGTTACCAGTTATGTCAAGGGAAATTCTGATTACATGGAAGTTGGTTTTTTAGCTTCCCAATGAGGATATTACTCAGCGAGGCAATGATACCTCCAGCCATGGAAATTTAAAAGCTCAGATGGGCAAGGACTTCAGCAGCCTCATATAGCTTTGAAGTTAGCCTTGCTCTTAGTAGGGCTGTGGAGCTCCAGACTAGCTTAAATAATTCTGTGACTTTTTGACTTCAGACAGACAAAATACTGATATTTGCACTTGATTTAGTCAACAAGGAGACCCTTTATAGACAGGAGAGAAAAGCTTGGTGCTGCTCATTTTCATCCAATGCTATTTAGATCTGACAGGTACCACTGGCCACAAAAGGTGTACCCAGCTGACATGTGGGCACCTACACAACAGACAACTGCATTTAGATAAGAACAGCACCTATTTTACCTCCTGTGAAGATGTTTTGGCCATGGGGAACCAGAACTCACAGGCTGCTTGTCTTCAGAGGAAAGTGATGGGATACGGGAACTGTAGAAGCCTTCAGCAGATGCTCAGTGAAACCCAAATTCTCACTTATATATTCTGAATGTTTTTAATTCTATATCATGAGAGATCTAGAAGGGCTTTGCAAAGGTCATTTTATTGAATGAATTCAATTAAAACTAATGCTTTAATAATTTGAATGATCTCTTGCATCCTCTGAGAAATTTCCAGTTGGATTTCACTCTCGTTCAAAGAAACAAAGATCTAGAACTGAGTTCTCATGAAATTCGACTTTTTTTGAAACTCGGAGGGCCCAAATGAGGGTTGAATGCAAAAAACAGGTTTTTGAAGCTCTTTTATTCATATTCAAATGAGATGATCACTATGTTATTCCCATTGTGAATCTGAAAGAAAGGGAAACAGAATAAGAAATATTTGCATCACAGTCAATTTGTGAACCTGACTGACAAAGTAATAGCTAATGCAGAAGGATCATCCTGGTTTGTGCCTGGTTGAAAAAAACCCCACATTATATTTAGAGATATATACAAGTGTAGTGGAAAGAAGGGTAGAGTGTAAATACCTAACAAATACCATCCTACAAGTGTGTCCTATATCTGTAACCTCTGAAATCTCATCTAGAGGGGTTTTCTTATCAAGCTGGTTGTGAAGAATAAAGTTATTTTCTGCAGCCAAGGGACCCTCTGCCCAGAGGAATCAGAGTCCTTTTACTGCCTTTTCTCTGAACTCCATTTTGTCTCTGACAATCAAAGATTTGGCATTTGCTAAAACAAGGACAGTAACAGGCATTTTTTGTCGGCATGTGGGAGCAAAGCCATTAAGATTATTTTTTTTCTAGGAGAAACGTCTCCACAATTTTACACAGAGTTTTAATTAAGATGTGATGTTTACTACCATCTTTCTGAGCCAGAACAGATGTTGCACTCCAGCAAAAGGCTCTTCCAAGATGACTGGAGAATTCAGCGACATATGGAAATTAATGGGATTTTTGTGGTCAAATTTATCTCAGTATTGCTTGCCACAAGGAGGTCTTGAATCATGAGTACAGTCTTTGGGGCTTTTCCACCACCTAAGTCCAGTGGTATTACTAAAAGTAATGAAGAAACCACTTCTCTCAAGGTGCTTAGAAACATTAGTGACTATAAATAACACCTGAGTGGTGAAAAAACATCTTTATGCCAATAAGTGAACTCTCTCGTAGATGAATAGACATAAACTTGCCTAAAGTGTGGGAACATTCTGGTAGGAGTAGTGGGAATAGTCTTGACTAGTATTTGAGTGTGGGTGGATGCCAAGCGATGCATTTCCCACTGGTGGATGGGCTGAGACCTCTGTGAGAGGCCAGGCACCAAGCTGTGCCGGGCTCTGTATCTTTTACTCCCTATATGGTTAGCCTGCACCAAAAAGCCTATGCGTTAGCTCAGCCTGACAGCCTCTGTGTTGGTAGGACCAGTGCCAGCTGTGATCTAAAAGCTAGGGACTTCTGCTGGTGCTGAGCCCCAGCTCTCCCATCCCAGCTGCCAGCAGGACTCCTTGGAGTGCACCTGCCCTGGATATGTGGGCTGGGTTTACACACAGCACAGGTAACATCGAAATACGTGCACAACATACCACAGACCCATAGCTTGGGAAACCTGCTAAAATCAGGGAGAATTTTTTCTCTTCTTTGTGTGGACTCCACACTGAAGGAGAAAACATTTTATGGTATTAAGAACACATCTCAGTTCCTTGGTTCTGAAGCAGACAAATGTCAAATGTGTACAACTAAAGGAGCACTTGTTTTGAAGACAGATCAGCTGCAAAAAATGAATTGGCTTTGCTTTTCACATCCTCCTACGAGTCCCCAGAATAGCTGGTATGGCTTGCAGTTATGCCATCCTTTTTCAGACCATGTTTTCCTCTCTTTTGTACTGATAAAAAAAATGTCCTCTTCTTCAAGAGAAAAAAGAGTCTCCGTATGCTTCATGTGGGTAAAATCAAAGGGGAGTATATGCAGGTACCACTGTTTTACAGCTACATGCATCTCCATGACAGGATAAAGAGGGGTTTTGTAAATAGCCTGGTGTTCCTGTATTGACATTTCCTCTGCAGGCAGTGCTCCAGCTTTGTGCGGGCGCCTGGCACTTGCACACAGCTCTGCTCTGTTATGGAAAGCCAGGCATGCGTGAGCTGATCACTGGAGACAGGCAAGGAAAAGGGGGACCTCGGCAAAGATGAGTCAGCTGGGGACAGGGAACACTGCATCTTTTGTGGAGCGGTGTTAAGAGGGAGAGGGAGGTGAGAGCGATGCTTGCATGGCATCCCCAGGACCACCCCACCCCGAGCTCCCCAAACCAGTGTCAGTAAAAGGTAGGCCTGCTGGAGCACAGCAAAACTGTGCAGCAGGAAAATGAAAGCCTTGGGGTGAAATATAACTCCTGTTCATTTGTGGTACACAAGTCCTGGGGAGGAAGAGGGGGGTAGAAATCATGCTGTTGCTGCTATGGAAACCAAATCCTCCCCATCGCAGGGAGATGTGCCAAAGTCCTGGACAGCCTGGCTGCTGCTCACATCACAAACCAGACCCCCTTCCTGTTTCCCACCTCTCTGTTCTCTCCTAAGACATTAACAGTTTCGAGGCCTCTTGCACAGAAATGAAGGGTTATGGAGCTGCAGCGATGTTCAACCAACCGTCCCAGCAAAATTATTCAGGTCTTTCTCTGAGGAATGCCAGAGGCTTTCTAGTTATTATTTGCCATCAAAGGAATGCACTGGGCTTTTTGCTCCCCACCCCCGAATCAGACTGAGGAGATAGAAAAGGAGGTTTAGAGGCATCACCTGTGATTCATGTCTATTTCTGTGGCTTTTTCTGTTGCTGAGGTTGGATGAGAGATATTGGCTGGAGAATTAATTTTGGAGTGGGGCTCCAGGGTGCAAGAAATCTAGCAGAGGAAAACATGATTCCTATCCATGTTATTTCTGCTGCATCTGTGTCTGAGGAAATGAGAGTAGAGGTTTATTCGTGGAGGCAAGGGGGAGTAAGGACCAAGGAAAAGAACACAAAAGAAAAAGCGTGATAAGGACTAAGCAGGCCTCTCATTATCTTCTCTCGGTCTGAGCCTATGACAGGCTGTGGGGTATGAAAAGCAATTGCTCTCCAAGCCCTGGATATAGAAATATCTTGCTGCCTTTTTTTTTTTTTTTTAAAAATATTTTTGTTTTTTTTTTTTTTTTTTTTTTTTTTTTTTTTTTGTTAACCAGCAGCTGTGCTCATTACAGTGTGTGTTCATGGCAGTTTTGTATTCATCAGTTTTCTTATACCAGAGCCAGAGGCATTTTGCTCAGTAGGTTCCTGCAGATAGGAAAAGCTGGTAGTCATATATTTACTGCATCATCCATAGATAAGCCCTTTATTTCAGAGAAACCTCTTAAACAGGCTAATCTGCAAATATAAGTGAAATAGAGCCCATGTCATAAAATTATCATAGTTGAGACCCCTGCTTGGAGGGAATCCTGGTACCTGCTGGGATGAGGACAGATGTATCTGCTGAATTTCTCAGGAGGTAAAAGAACATTCTCTATATTAGGAGCCAAACATCCAGGTACTGTGCTAGTGGCATAAATATTACTGGAATCTGGGAAAACACATCAGGGAGGTATGTCCACCCTAGTATTTTATTACTCCCTTTATCCGTTACTATCTGCTCTTGGAAAGCCTCAGTGCAGTTATTCTGGTAGTCTGACACAGTTCCTTCTGCGAGGAGCAGTCCTATTGAACCAGTCATAGGTATATTATTATGAATTACTGGCAAGTATTTAAAGGATTTTGACTTCATTGAGGCTTACAGGATTTCTGCATTGTCGTAGCTCTTTGGATATCAGTGGAGATAACCCACGGTCATTGAGAATGCCAGCATCAACCCCACTTGCTGCTATTGGAAGGTTCTGGGAGCACACTTAGCAGGCCTTGCTGTACATATTGTAAGGTTGCAGTGTATTTTAACTGTGACTAAAAGCAAAAAAAGAAAAGCATCTGAAGACAGAAACCTGGCTGAGTCCCAAGAGAGGGACTGAAGCTGGGAGGAATTTCACTGCTCTAATGATCAGCATCTTCTTAAATGACAGGAGCAGGAAAAATGTAAAGTATTTGTCATATCTGCACCCTGTGTTATGAGTTCATTTTAGTTAGAGTAAAACTCCTGCATGCCTCACTTCAGTGGTTTTCAGTGAAAGGTCAGGAGGAGGTGGGCACTGGAGCAGCTAATTCAGTGATTGTGCAGTACCCACTCTTAGATTCTTGGGGGTTTATTCTGTATTAAAAATAAGAAGCAGTTGTTTACTCCAGGATTACTGAATGGCCTCTGTTCCCATGATACCTAGAGGAGGCTGACAATTATTCTCCCTGGGTTCTCCCTGGAGCTATTTTCTTTGCTGGCAGGGAGGAAATTGTTCATGTTTCATTTGCGCTACCGTTGTTCCAGCTGCCAGAGCAGGAACGTTTGTCTGCCAGCCTGCATTGGTGGCAGCGGCTTTCCTTCAGACCTGCCATCTGTTAGTGTTATTCCTATTGTCATCTACGTGATGGCAGCGCCTAGATGGATGTCCCTCTGTGCTAGGCACTGCTTCAGCATGTCAGGAACAGCAGAGGGGCAGAACAGAGACAGGTACGGGACACAAGGGGCTGGAGAGGGGGACTTGTCTGCACCAGTCCTCTCAGCAAGCTGAGAACAAGGTCTTGAACTACATCCTCCTGTCTCTGGATCCTCTTGGTCTCTTACTGAAATACCTCCTTAAACATAGCACTGTAAATAGCAGCTGCAGCACAACAGAAGGGGCTTGGAGTCCCAGGTTTACAAAGCAAGGCTTTTTATAAACATCCTCATCCTGAATCCTTGTATGATCTGGGCAGATAAAAACGGAAAAACCCAAAAAAAACAGCCAACCAACCAAACAAAAAAACCACCATCTCCCCC
>VWZG01002506.1:416566-507197 GCA_013396735.1 Grallaria varia | reverse complement strand
AAAAAAAAAAAAAAAATCCCAGGGATTAATTTTCATTTAATTTCACTTGCTTCTTAGCTAACCAGGATCCTCTGAAACATGGGGTCCTCACTGCTCTGAAGGGTATCTTTTTGTTGACTCATGGGTTCCCACAAAGAACCCTTTCAGGCCTGGAGTTTCGGATGCTACAGGCTGAGCTTGAGCACTGTCATGCTGAGCCCATGTTTCAAGAAATGAAACCCACCCCAGGCTGGCCAACCCTTGGCACCTTGCGTGTCCGCGTTCAGATACATCCTTGGAGCCCGGCCGTGCTGGAACCCCTGTCATTGCACACCGCCAGTCTTTCCCCATCCCTTTGTCCGGAGCTGGGGGGGCTGCCAGGACCGGCTGCACCGCGTAGAGCCTGCAGTGCCGGCGCCGCACCACGGGGCGGCACCGTCCGCACGGCCACGCGGGGCGCGACCGCCCGGGGATGGCACCGAGACCGCCCGGGGATGGCACCGAGACCGCCCGGGGATGGCACCGAGACCGCCCGGGGATAGCACCGAGACCGCCCGGGGATGGAACCGCCACCGCCCGGGGATAGCAGTGAGACCGCCCGGGGATGGAACCGCCACCGCCCGGGGTTGGCACCGAGACCGCCCGGGGATGGCACCGAGACCGCCCGGGGATGGCACCGAGACCGCCCGGGGATCCAAACGGCGTCCGGCCGAGGATCACTCGCAGGGCTGCTCTGAGCGGGCGCAGGTGCCCGCACACCTCGGCTGGGCGCACACGCAGACAAAATAGAGCATTTCCCCTCAAACTCAGCCCCAAAAGTCGAGCGGCTCTGCACATAAGTCTATGAAACACCAGTGTTTGCATCACAGGTGTCTGTGAGGGGTGGTTTGGTAACGCAAAGCTCTGCTAAACAATCCAACGTTGCATCCAAACACGGCAAGGAGTTTTGCATCATTTACAGTATTTGGATTTGGTAGGAAGTGTTTGGTTTGTTTGGTTTTCCCCTCTCCTGTCTTGCTTTTGGTTTTGGAATTACATTTGTGCTTCCAGATGCTCACATGATTCAATATTAAAATGTTCCGAGCAGTGCTGGTTTTTTTGTTTGGTTTTTTTTTGGGTGTTTTGTTTGGGTTTTTTGGGGGTATGTGTGTTTTGTTTGTTTGTTTTGCTTTTGAGATGAGACTTAGCAGCAAAAATTTTCAATTTTAAATTAATCCACTGTTTGCTGTTTGCCATGCTATGAACAATGTTTCTAGCAAATGGCTTTATACAGGTCGTCCAAATCATGTCTATTTTCACTTCCTGAAAATTATGGCAGATTTTTAACCTGGAAATCTGGGTATTTAATGATTAACAGTTATGTTTTTAAGCCAATCTAATAAGTCTTAGTAAGGATATAAAAATAAACTGGTAAAAAAAGAGAAACATTTCAAATCCTGTGAAACAGAAGTAGGATCTGTACTTTCGATTAGTTCAGTTCCTTCATTTTTTGACTACACATCATCCCAGTAGTTCTCCCAGTCCTTATTTGAGCTCTGCTGTGGCTGGTGTGGAGCAACCTGGAAGATATGCCCCCACATCATGCAGTCTAGGGACACACCTGCAGGATGCCACATCTCATTTCCAGAGAAGACTGAGGTGATGGGAATGACTTCAGGGGTGCTCCACCATCTCACTCTGGTCATGATGTGTGAGTCCAGCTGCAGAAACTGGGAGTCTCCTACATTTGCCAAATTCCATGTAGCCACTCTGTCTGCTTTGCCTGGCAGAGCCACTTCCCTCTTCCACCTTTCCTAGCCCATAACTGCAAATTCTATCTTAATTTCCCTGTGTGTTTTGGAGGAGTCAGGTGGACACGATGCTTTGCCATTTTGGAGACTGGGCTTTGCTTCTGCAGCCTAGCTCACCTCTGGTGCATTTTGGAACAAAGATCTACAAGCAAGACAGTCCTTTGGTAAGAAAACAGTAGTTTGCATACATTTAAAGAAGATAGTTTTGTGGTTTACAGCCTGAGAAATATTTAGTTTTTGTGGTCAGATGACTTGATATATCACACACACGTGTACACCCCTGAGCAATCAATAGCTTAAAGTCAAGTACCATGCTTGGAGGAGAGACTCAGAGCTACAGCAACTGGGGAGCCCCTCCAGTCCAGTTTCCCAAAGTTATATAGGGTACCTAAATGCCACTGAAGTCAGTACCCCTTTGTTATATGTGGGGACCTTGCATGAAGATCAATTGCAATGTTTTAATTGTCTTTGCTCTCTGTTTCAGCAAGTTCAAAGTAAACTGGGCCAGGCTGACCCAAACAGTTACAGGCTGGACGGGCACCCCATTGGAGTCCATGGCTGCATATCCCTGCTGTATAATGATATGTGTTGCTTTCTCTGTCTTTTGTGTTTTAAGAAAAAAAAACCCAAACAAAACCACACAAATAGAATGTGGTCTGCTTTCCCTCTCCTCTCAAGATCAGAGTCAAATTCTTGTAGTTCTGCCCTCTTCCTTCTAAGGCCCTTGCCCTAAGACTGGTGGCACAACAAACAAGGCTTTTCTTAAGAAATACAGGCAGCAAAGAGTCCTTTTGTCAGTCCCATCCTTACTGGCACTGAATACAGAAAGGCTGCTCTCCGCCAAGCCTAAATGAGCTGTGTCAGCTTGGGTTTGGATGCTTGCCTTGGTCCCAGGCATTTTCTTCCACAGTTGTTGTAAGGCACAGGTAAACAAGGCAGCTGCTGAGGGGAGTTGATTGCCAAACCTGCAAAATGGCCCATCACCACTTTACCAAGGCTGGAGAGCCAGGTGGCCCAGCACAGCCAAGTCCAAGGCTGTGCAAGGAGGGCTGTGTTTGCACCTGGAAGGAGAGGCAGCCTTTCTTCCCACGGCCCTTCATAGCCCATGGAGCAAGAAGGAGCAACCACCCTCTACCCTCCCCTTTCTGTGGCAGAAGCAGACCCACCAGCTGCAGTCCTTGTTCCGCACTGTCAGAAAAGCCAAATGAAACCTTGTCTAGCTTTTGACCAACCTTAAGCTTGATGTTGCAGTGGAAACACCTTCCCTGTGATGCATCACACTGTTTCTGAAACAGCACTGGGTGGAGGGTGAAGGCAAGGGAAGAAAGGTCAAAAGATCCAATGAACAGCATAGATGCAACCCCACAACACTTCATTTAGGAGAACAGCTGCTTTTTTCCTGTGTGGTCTGAGCAATATAAAAGCAAGGACCAACATGTTTGCATGCTGTGGTGCTGGTATGAAAACAGCAACTGGCTGCAAAAGCTTCTCTTGAACACGGATCTTGGTGCAAGAGTTGGGGAGTGACAGTGAGCTGTGTTCACCCTAAGGCTCCCTGCCCTCCTCATGCTCCAGCTCTCCAGAGGGAAAGTGAGGACACACCTCCCATACCCAAGCAGCTTGCTGGGAATGACATATTTGTCCCTTTTGCCCTTGTAGTCATCATTTTACGGGCTTCTTCCCAGCTGAAAACAGAGGGTGAGGGAGTGACCTAGCTGTCTGTCCAAAATTACTTGAGAGAGTACAAGCCCTTTGTGTATACTGTGTTTTTTTAGGATATCTTTGCATTTGTGTTTCTGTGATGACTGGAGGGCCCAATTGAGACTATATTAGGGACTGTGCCAGCACTTCATAAAAAGTTGGATATGTCCTGAGGACCTTCCCAGGAGGTTAATGGTAAGTGATACAAATTGATGAGAGCATAGACAGGATGTCTAATAAAGCACACTGAAATGATCATCTGCTTTTTTGGCAGGGGTTTTATGTAAATAAAGTAAAACTTGGTTATCTCTGATCTCTGTGCAGTCATTGTTTCTTTCACATATCATAACTGAGAAGGCAATTTGAGAGGGGAGGAAAAGCTCAATTCTATCACTGTGGCTGAAACCGCTATTGCAGCAGTAATAGTAGAAATGGATTTTCTGCCTTCTTAAATTTTCAGGTTAGGACTTGCTATCTTCTTAAAATACAAATGCAAGTCACTGGGCTCACCCGGAATTGCAAAATCATGGGATAATTTAGGTTGCAAGTGGCCTCACCAGGTCATCTAGTCCAACCTGCTGCCCAGAGCAGCACAAAGCTACATCAGGTTGCTCAGAGCTGTGTCCAGTAAAGTTCTGAATATCTCCAAATATAATACCTTTGGAGACAGCTCCTCTGCAACATCTATGCCAATATTTTACCACCCCCAGAATAATCTTTTTGTCCTGACATATGACCAGAATGAACATGCTGCAGCGTGTGTATTTCCTGGTTTTGTGCAGCTCTGAGAAGAAAGTCTTCTCTATACTTTTCTTTCCACTAGTTGTAGTCAACCATAACACTAAGTTCCCCTCAAAAAATCTCAGCCTTTTCTCATTTCAGAGTGCTCCAGTCCCCTGACCATCTTGATTGTCCTCCTCTGGGCTCACTATTGTATATCCAAAACTGGAGACATTACTGTAGATGTGGTCTCACCAAGTTCTGAACAAAGGGTGGTGATCACTGCTGCTGAACTACTGGCTACACTTTTTTTGGCAGATCTCTGTATGTGGATGTCCCTATTGTTGAAAGGGCACTTTGTTGGTTTTTGTTAAACCTGCTATCCAAGAAATCAATCCAATCCTCCCCTGCAAAGATGCTTTCTATCCAGTTGACCCCCAGCCCATATTGGGGCATGGTTTGACTGGGCCTCAGGTGCAGCCCTTTGCTCTTGCCTTTAAGCTTGTGGTTCTTGTCAGCTAATTTCTCCAGCCTGCTGTTTTCCTTTCAAACAATACCACAACTCTCCAGCCTATCAAGTGCTTTAATTTGGTATTATCCATGAATTTGAGAGTGCACTCGGTACTATCATTCAGGTCATTCATAAAGATATTAAACATAGGGGCACCATAGTTCCATGGCCTGGCTGCCAGCTGGACTTCATGCTGCTCTTCACAAGCCTTTGACATTTTAGTCTGTCTTGTTGTCCACTTATGTGGCCGATGTCTGACCACTTCATCTGTAAGGATACTTTGGGTGTCAAAGATCTTCAAAAGTTAATATCCTCTGCTCTCCCATTGTCCCCCGAAACAATCATTTCATCATAGAGGAAAAACAGGTAGGTAAGGCATGGTCTGCTCTTGGTAAATCCATGCTGTCTGATCCAAATCACCCTACTGTCCTTTGTGTGCCTGGAAACATTCTCCACAACCTTTCTAGGGACTAAAAGGTGAGACTAGCTTGTAGAGCAGAAGGTCCTGCCCTCTCAAGAAGGCTCCTCCTTCTTTACTTTTTTAAGAAGACTTTTTTAACATTTGCCTTTTTCCAGTCATCTTGAATATTTTCTGATTCTCACAGCCTCTCAAGAACAACAGAGAAGGCACCTGCAGTGACATTCACCACCTCTCTCAGCCCCATCTTATCAATCACATCTTGTCCTATGGATTTGTGAATGTCTGATTGACTCAGGTGATCATCTTTATCAAAGGTCCTGCCTCCACAACTTTGCCGCATTTGTTAATGCCATAGAATAAAACCAGAAACTGCTGCCTATCCACCCCACAGTCATTTTAGATGTCAAACCAGGACTGAAATTTGGATTGTAAACAGCAACTGGGATTGTTTAAATTTTTTCTTCCCAAAACTATATTATGGCCGTGTATTCATTTTTTTGTTAACTGATGTCCCAATGTACTTTTTACCCCAAGCAAAAACCAGGAAACAAATACCTCAGAACATTGAACCCCTGCCTGGGTAAGCAGTCTCTTTGCCAGATTCAGGCCTTCTGTCATGTCATTCATATGCTCTGTGGAAGTGTCCACAACCTTCGTTTTCCTCTCACCCTGAAAATCAAAAAATTCTAATGCCAATAGGCTGGTTTTGAATTTCCCTGTGATGATAACTGGAGACCAGGAGTAAATGGCTGCTAAAAGCGGAGATATGCCTGGGGAAATAAATTAGTTCTGAGCTGTTAGCAAGCGGACACACACACACACACACACACACACACACACACACACACACAAGATCACTTTCACAGGTTCAAAGAACATTCAAAAGAGTATATGCTACTTTCCTCAGAGTACAAGTGAGATTGAACAGTTCTTAAATTCACACAGGAGAGGACTCAGTAACACCATATGGTCTTGGTTAAAATTATTTAATATTGTAACAAAAGCAAAACCATCCCACTGAAAGCAGACCTGGAGCCAATTATGTGAGTGCTGCTGAGGGAGTGAGAAACCTGAATTTGATTTCCTGACTGACCATAGTGTGAGTCACTTTGTCAAGATACCTTATCTGTATCCTTTAATAGCTTTGAGATTTGGACTTTCATTTCTTCATCTGTAAAATTATGATGTTGGTAATAGCACCTCTGTGGTGTGAACTACTTGGATTCTGTGCTACTGGTAATCTTATCAATATCATAATACAAATGAAAGAGAAATGAAATTGCTTTACTACAAACTGCTTTGCCCTAGTCTAAATGCAGCCGTTAAGATCAAAAGGTGGTTTTTCTCCTTTTTAATGTATGATTTCCTATTCTTTAGTTGTTTTTTTCCCCTTCTTCCAGTAAATATTGCCAAAAGTGTCACACCATAGAACTGGTCTCTTTAACTCTGAGGAAAAGAGGACTTATCCTGCTACTTCGTGATTGTTTTCACTGTAAGCACTACTCTGACTATATCCACATAGAATAATACAGCTTTTTAATACATGCCAGCAAAATATTATATTGCTCAGTGTCCTGACTGTATTGTACTATCAGAAGCATAGTTTGTATTCTGCAAATTGATTTAGAAATTTAGAGCCACAGTACACTTGGCCATAGTTGGCTTTTAGCCATGGCCATTGCTTGGCTTTTGAACAAGATGGGAACTATGTCAGGAAAGTAATTATTCTAAGTAAAGAAAAAACTGTGTAGAACAATCCCTATTGTAGAACTGCTTCTATTATTTCTAATATTGCTATAATCACAAAATGCAAAAGCAATGGTGTGGGGTCGATGGAATAGGGGACAAGTGATCGGCACATCTGGCTTCGCTTCCTGTGTGTTGTGTCTCTTTCTTCAGCTCTTCATGGGCGGTCACTGTTAGCTTGTCTCCTTGGAGGGAAGTTTTGTGATTAGCTGTGGGTGTTATTCTTGCTGATCTGTGGAATCAGTGCTGAGGTATTTGACAAAAAGTAGCCATTTTTTCTCTTCCTGGGTCCTGTTTTGATCTTTGCAAAATCAAAGATCTGTCTTGAAGTGTGTTTTGTGACCAAAAAAAAGTTTGAACATTGAACATTAGAAAAGTTGGGGAGTTATTCCTGTTACTACAACAGGGTTCAGAAGCCACTCCCAAACCTAAATCCCCTCCAAATATGGTGCTCCATGCTTCTGAGTGAAGTACACCATCTAATATGGCATTCTAAAGTCTATTTTTTATTCTCAGTCATTACTTCAGTGTAAACAGATTGCAGTGCTTTGCATAGGGAGGAGCATGATCTTTAAGAGTTGGTGAGGCATCAGAGATGGTAATTGGAGTTTCTGGCTGTGGATAGAGACACACACAAATCCCCACTGCAAACAGAGTACAGCCTGAGCTGCACTTATGAATGTCATTGCTCTGTGCTCATTTTCATTTCTAGCCAGTAAAATAATTCACTATGTCAATAGTACATGGGAGGCATGGATGCTAATTTACATTCCTTTGTAAAGGGTTTCAGATGATTATACTTCCCTCATAGCCAATCCTATGCTAATGAGAACTCTCTGATTCCAAAATACTGCCAGGATTAATGTTCGTGGACTCTGCACCGGGGTAAATGACCTGTGGCATAGCTTTAATTAAGGAAGACAGCCACATAATTAGAATAACAACAGCTTACTATCAACTTCTGCAGCAAGTCTCAGCCCCCGGGTGATATGTCATTTGTGTGCACTGCCTGCATGTGGGTGGACTACTACATGAAAGGCCCAGGAAAGCAAGCCTTGTCATTTTTAAATGGATATTACATAAACTGCACACTTTGTAGAATCCCTGAAGCAGCAGTTGCAGCTTGTTATTGCAAGAAGAGGAACAGAAACCAGCATTGCACAACAGAGACCAGAGGAGAGATTCATATAAACTAATCCCTGCTCTTTTGGCCTGCCTTTCTGAGCAGATGTAGTAAAAGATTTGGTGATGTCTCATCCTAGAAGCTGGCAGCTCTCTGGAGAGAGGACTGCATGTCAAAATATCTGGGTGCCTGGCCCCCCTCTTCTCCTTTGTGCTTGGTATGGTACATTTTGCAGTGACAGAGCCTACCCTTGGTATTTTAGTCTGAGTTTTTACTTTCCAGTTGTGTGAACAGGGACCTGCTTAGAAAAATAATTCACAATTATCCATTAACCATCGTGCTTTGCAGATCAAGCTTTGTATGAGGCTGATTGGGTCCCAACAGCATGGTACTGAAGAAGTTGGTTGTGGACCCTTCTCTGGCAGTGACTTTTTTGTTTGCACAGCATCAGAGTCTGCTTTTCAAACATAGCATGTGGAATCAAATTCTTTTACAAAATAGATTCTTTAAAACTGCATTTTAGACACTGGCAAAGTCCAAATCTGGTCCTTAAGTGGCTCCTCTCCTGTCATGTCATGACTAGAGCCTCCTGCCAGCACCCGTCCTAGTGATCCTAGCCTACTGTTCTTCTGACCCTCCCCCATCACAGAATATGTCTACTTCACCACCTTGGCAGCCTGCTCAGCTATCCCATACAGTCACAAAGCAGAAGGAATCTTCAGGGGTCATCTAATCTTATCCCACAGAAGCATCCATAGTGATGGCAGATGTTTAACTTGCTTGTAGAAAACATTTTCTGCAGTCTTCCTAGAAAGCCTATTCCACTGCTTCACTGTCCTTTAAATTAGAGAGATCTTTCCTCATATCTCTATGAAATGCTCATTGTTGCAGGTTAATTCTTGTCCTATCTAACATGAGTACTGGAAGGAAGATTAAGTCTTTTGTTATTTGGAACAATCTTTCCTGTGCTTGAAAAAGGTTATCATGTCCATTCCGAGATGTCTGATCATTCTGTTTGCTCTACTTGATGGCTCTGGTATTGATTCATATCTTTTCTAATGGACTCTATCTGCTTTTCTTGATTTTGACTTCAGCTTCAAGTTTCCCTGGATTTTAGAATTAACCTTTTTTTTCTATGCACGCAGGACGTTGTAGACCCTATGGAAAAAAACCCCAAACAAACCAATGTTGTCATAACATATAACACAAACAAGGACAAAAATCATTACAGCAGCATCTTAGCTGTATAATGATACTTCAGTGAAAAAGATAGTACAGAGATAAACAAAAGTCTTTTCATATGATATCCAGATGAGTTGCATCATTGTCAAGCCTTCAAACCTTAAAAAATAACATTTCAGAGATTTGGTTACAACATGGCACAAGACTGTCTGATGTTCTAATTAGTCTGCTGGACAACAGACTTGTTCCTACAGAACAGGAAGCTAATTATTTTTGCTTATAATAAACTCCTCAGATTTCACTCTTAACATCTGCTCTTCAGCACTGGCACAAACGCAACACACAGACAATGAATAATTATGTTAACACCACAGTGTTACCAGAAGAGGGGTTTTATTCTAAAGTAAGACTTCATTAGACAACACGGTAATAAAGAACAGAAAGTTAAGTGCAGTAAAGTCAGTTATGAGTTGCGTAACTCTGATTGCTGCACACAGAAATTCAGGGAGCCTGTAGTTCGTTTTCCTGATACTCTGCGATTTGGATAGCATTTCTTTATGAAAAGAGCAGATTTTTACTACAGAACCAGGCCAAACTCTCAATCTCTTCTTGTTTGTCTGTCTGCCTACCATGTAGAAGACAAAACTTTACAACAATATAGTGATGTATGCTGACAAAGAAATTTTTCCTCAGTTATGTATTATTGCATATGAGCTGCCTAGTACTTACTACCCTATGTCAAGGTGTGCCTTGGATACTCCAAGGCAGGATCAGTAATTTCATGATCTCAGACAGTATTGTGTGCAGTAATGGGTAAGAGAAAGGACCCAGAAAAGTACCACAGGTGACCATGTGCCCGTCCCCTTGCTTGTATGTCTGTAATGGAAGTTAAGATTAACTTGCATGACTAGGCATGAGTTAGAGTAAGAGCTCTGCTCTGACTTAGTGGAACTCACCTCCTTTTCAGATCACTTGGGTGGTGATAGCCCTGCTTGTTCTCTCCCACAAAGGACAGGCATCTTCTGCCATGATCACCTGGAGAGGACTCCTAGAGAAGTGGTTTCCAAATGTTCGGACAAGCAGATCACCAGTAGCCTTCAAGTTTTCCATGAATCTGTCATCCATCCAATAAGAAAATTATTAATAGTTAACTGTTTCAATCTGGTCAGTTTGTGAGCCATCACCCCTAACCTCCCAGGACAGAAGTCTGGGATGTGCCCTACACACACTTGAACAAGTACAAATGCATTGAGGGTAACAGAGGGAATGCTGTTTGCCACAGCCATGCTCACCCCAAACGTGAAGTTTGGGGTTTTCTTTATTCGGGTGCATGTACCTGTACCTCTCATCTCTTTGGGAATCCCCTGCCTTCATCTCTTTGTCTTCCTTGCTTTAGGCCATATGCATGACTAACCTGTCCTTCCAGCTCAGATACGTTAATCACAACTCCTCCCTGAAACCATCAGCTGCAGTCCTCAGACCTGCCAGGTCCTGTGTGTTTTAGTATGAAGCTCCCACCTGGCTGCCTCACTATCCATCTCTGCTTAATGCATTTACAATGCAGAATGGTGGTGTCTCTCCCACCCCATGATGTGCCATGCCGGTATCAGTGGTCATGGGATCCTCTGATCTTCTGGCAGCTGGAGTAGGAAAGGTAGGTTGCCCAGGCACTGCAATGGTGTCCCTATTGCACCCTCTTCAAAGGAGTCCTCTTAAGGTGCACATGATCCACCAGGAGTTTCTGGAGCTCCTCATCATCCTGTCACCTAGTGTGCCAGCAGGAGGACATAGTCTGTGATGCCATCTCAGCTTTCTGAAATTCAGATATATGACAAGCCAGACTTTGGGGTGGGAGGGGGTGATGGGTTGATGGACAAGCACATTTAGCCACTTTGGTAGTCAAAGTTCACTGCCCCTGTGGTGCTTCTGGACAGTGATGGCAATGCAGATGGAGATTAGTGCAGGATATCCAAGTGTGGATCTCATTTTTAGACACATGACCCATGACAGGTTCCTTTAGTGCTAATTTGTGGTGCAGGATCGGTGATGTTCAAGAGATAAACTTAAAAATGTTGCTTAATGACAGAAGCTGTCTAATAAAGTAAAAAATTATCTTTTCTGGGATCCTTTCTAGCAGATTGCATTTATTGGAGATTCACTATTTGTCTATTTGCTTTACCTTGTGAGGATTAGAGAACAGTCACTGCAGGTGAAAGCCGCTAAAAGTTCAATTTGCCTCAGCCTGCAGAAGTCTTTTACAATGGATAGGCAAACAGTGGATTGGAAGTGCCTCTTTCTTTCCATTGACTATAATTTAGGGAGCAGTCTGTTTGGATCACGTATGTATGCCAGAAGTTAAATAAGACCAATCCTACACTTAAAGCACAATAGCCAAACCTAAATCTCAGATATGGATGTTCCTGTGTCTCCCACTGGTGAGTGGAGGGATATGATCCTTGTGTTGTGGAGTATGTCTATAAATACAGAGCCATTTTCCAATACTGCTTGTTCAAGCTGCTTTGAATTAGAGATCCATGTCCATTTATTCTTCCTTCTGTAGATTCCCAGGGTTGCCATGGAGGTCTGTGCCAGTGACCTGCTCTTCCTTGTCTCTGACTTGTGAAAGCAAAGTTCCCACATGTGACAGACACGATCTCCAAGCACGTTCCTCACTCAGCCCTGTGCCAACCAGGCAGAATACCCTTATTTTGCTCAGTTCCTCATGAACTTGCAGTGGATAGGCAAAAGCGAAGGGAAATGCCATTGGGCTACTTCTCCCATGCCACAATGGAGGAGGCATCAGGTTCAGGAGATACCCAAACTAAATTACAAAACCCAAAATGGTATAGAAGTCTTGTTTGTTTGTACATCACAGAGCCCAGGACAGTGTCTATTTGGAAACATTTGCTGTAGGTTTGCTGTTGACCTCGGTTCTCAGGTCCCCATGGAGGAAATCCACACATCCCAGCACAGACAAATGTTAAAAGTCACTGGATCATGGGGGGAACATTTCTCCCCCAGTTTGTCCTGGAGTGGATGAGGAGAAGAAAAGGACTCTTTGAGCTTTTGCACTGCTCCTGCGGTTGCGTGTGCTCTCTGCCAGAGGAACAAAACACTGGATTGTGTTTGTATGTACAAAGTTAACAGGCTGACCTCCACCACAATGAGATACGTCCATGTTTCCCAAACCTAGGCAAGATACTGTTTACTCTGAATCAGTGAAGATTTTAGTCAGGAATAATTCCTTCACAGGAAGCAGCAAAAGCAGAGGAGCAAAACATCTTATTGAAGGATAGGGATAAACTATGCTAGTATAGTTTGGCTTTGCCCTGATTTCACTGATTCAGAACAAGATTAATTACCTACCACATCAGTAAGAAAATCACTTTCACTTTCCCTGAAGAAGTTAATCTTGTACTATGGTATGTGTGTATCAGGATCTGTGCTGAGATAGCACTGGAGAGGAATGTTGGGCTTTGATTTGGTATCTAGTGCCTTGTTTAAGACAGGCACTTTTTAGGAAACATACTCGTATCTATATTTTCTTCTACCCACAAATAGAAAGAAGAAAAGGGGGAGAAAAGGATATGACAACATCAATCCATAGGAACACACAAAAAAAGCAGCTGGAATTAGTCTTTGTACCTATTTTCTAACCATAAATATTCTGTTATTTCCCAAAGGCATAGTTTCAACCATCCAATCCAGAGAAATATGGTGGGAAGAGTATCAGGGGCTTTTTCTGGTGAAGTGGGCTCACTTGAGCAGGTGGTTTTTAGAAAAAAGAGCCCCTATGAAATGGCAACCCGTGTAAGCTGTTTTGAGAATGTATGCTCTTGCCCCAACGTGGGCAAAATCCCTTCTTCCTCAGAAGAAGGCTCCCTTTATCTTAGTTGAACTGGAAATGATATAAATAATAAGGCAGAACCAAAATGGAGATAAACTGGGTGGAGGTTTTTTTAGTTTATGTAATTGTCAGGATAAGTGAACATCTTTTGTGTTGCACTTTATTGCGTAAAGTAGTGCAAAAGACTCTGAAAACAGGTAGGAACTCTGTCAAACAGAACATTTTTCTCTCTCTCATCCTCTCTGAAATACATCAGTCCATACAGAAATAGGGCAACGAAGAAGCAGTCCCACTTCTAAAACTATTATTTTCTTGACTTTATCTTGTATTACAGCATTGAATGAGAAACAATTGTGCCGTCTTCCAGGATGGTAAGAGTTCTGGTGGGATTAGCCTTCAGTCTAGCACCCTCCTGGTTTTTCTCTTTTCTTGAATCAGGATACAGTGTCAAAATCATCTCTGTTTGAAGAACAAAGGACAGAATGATAAGCAGGTTATGTTATGAGTACTTTTGTAATGCTTTCTGTTCCCAACATCCCCACATGACTAATTCTGCTCTTCTGCTGTGAGTGCTACTGGTCCTACTTGTGAAATTAAACTCTGGAAAGCATTTCACAGCAAGAGGGGTTTGCTCTTTGAATTCAAGAGCTTCCTTTTGTTAGGAGGCATGTGTTTAGTGTTTAAAGGCTAACTGGTTTCACTTGCTGAACCTGCTCTTATTTATAAGCAAATCTGCTCTTGCAAAATATGAATCATCAAAGCTCAGAGACTGAAAGGGTAGATGAGGTTACCCACTCCACTCCTTTGCCAGGCAAGCTTGTACACAGTTGCCTGTTCTGTGTCCGGGGTAGTAAACATTTGAAGAAGTAGGATACCAACACTTCTTGGGAGACTTTTGGATGAAGGAGCAAATGATGACTTCTGTCACATTTCTTCTAGTTTTTTCTAATCCTGTAGCATCTGTATATGCAAAACTTAATATCACACAGGCATAAATATGAAGATCACAAAGAGGACAAAACAAATGGCTCAAGCAGTGCCAGATGCTGTGTTAAGGGTAGTGAAACAACTGAAAATGCTGTGTTTTTCTGGAATCTACACTAACCTCGCATCACTTAGCTCTCCCTGTCCCTCTTCTCTCTGTATCATTCACTGTAGTTTGTTAAAATTAAATCAGGATTTTTGTTCTTGTGGCCTGTCCATGACTTTTTTCCTCCTCCTAAATCAAATCTAATAGAGAACTCTTTTTACTAGGACTCAGATGAAAATCTCCTTAAGAAAAGATTGTCCCTATTTCAGTAGCACTAATGTGGGATTCAATTTACTTTTGTCCTGCTCTGCTTTGGATACATTGGATTCCCTCTCTTTCAAAACAGCTGATTTAATCTCTTCCCTGCTTGAGGCATCTGGGAGCAATTGGAATGACTTTATACCCTTCCTTGGTTTCACACTTTTGCCTCATTTTCTGTTGTTGGCTAGATGGTTGGAGAGTTTTGCGTTGTATTTTCTAGAGCTCTTAGCATGGTGACAGCTTCAATTTTTGTGTGTGTTGTTGGTGTAATTTATGAGTTTTGTATTTTTCCCCCGCTAGCTGTCAGTGTCAATCTTTTTCCTGTGCCATAAATGTTTTCTCTCTCCTATGGCATTTGCTGTGATGTATGTTGCCATTTGCATATTGTTTCGGACTGTGTCACAGCTTCATTCTGACTTTCCATGAAAACTCAGTTATTGCATTTTGCTTTACAACTTCATTGAGCCAAGGTCTTATTTGTAGATATAGATTTAAATACATTTGGATAAAACAAATGGTCTGAAGCATACATTTAAATATACAGGTAAATAATCTTTGCAGAATTTAGACCATACACTGTTGTGACAAAAAATGGTTTAAAACACAGGGCGATGAGCATCATTTCTATTTTTTCTTACTCCAAGTCCTTTCACAAAGCAGGGTCACCACAAATTGGAATTTGCAGTCCCTCATTTTAGCTTGAACATAACCAAAAGGCTCAGAACAAAAAAGTTACCCTGAGACTTCCCAGGCAATAGAGATGTACAAAGCAGCACTGGTGAGTGAACACCAAATGGAGTTTATTAAACTGTGAGCTCTTACTGAGTTCTGGAACAATTAGGTGCTCTTAGCAGATTGACAGAGCTGGAGGTTTTTTTTTTAACTGATTTTTTTCTCGATTATTAAACAATAAATCTACTGACTGAGATTATAGAAAAGTGTACAGCTTTCTCCACATCTTGATTTGCAAGGGAAGTCAATTTGCAAGAGTCATCAATGGCTCTCATACACAGAATTGCATTTTACAGGAGTATGTGTTATTAAATGTAGCCTGAGAGCATTTTAAAGCAATTTGCACTAAGAAAAAAACATGCCAACAGTAACTTAACTGCAGAAATATATATATGCAGTAAATATATGCAAGCACATATATAAATCTCATAATGCATTGAGAGGGCCAGTCTGTATCCTGGTTTTTTGATGTATGAGAAATTGTAACTCATATTTTAGAAAAGGCTGATATGTCCATTTTTGGCTGTGCTGGATTCCAGAGCATCCTGAAGACATAGATGGACATAGTGTTTGATCTCATTCTGTTTTCTAGGTGACACTGGCAATCTCTGCTATAAATTCATGTGATGCCTGGTGGGTCTCTTTCATTTTATTCATTTGAGTTTCCCACTAGCAGTTCTGGTTCAAGCTACAAACCTGCAAAGCAAACCGATTTGTAACCTAGACAAATTGCAGAACTGACATCCGATAAAAGGATTACAGGAGGAGGTGAATATATTCAGAAGCCCTGAAATTAAAAGAAGAGGAAAGAAAGGAAATAATAAAAAAATATAAATGTTTAATTTCTATTAGTACTATCTTAAAATAGAGCCACCCTACAGCTAAACCAAAACTATTAGAATCAATTAGTTCCACAACAGGCTCTACCATTTATCTGCAACTGCTTAAGGTTTGAAGTACTGCCTTTGTCTTGTAACATACTGGGACATAATCATGATATTCATTGGGAGATTGTGTATGTATGTAAGTATGTACATGCAACACATATGTACATGTATAAGTGAAAATGGATATGTGTCCATGAATTTATAAGAGTACATGATTCAGATATGCCCTGACATGTATCTTTATCTGCCTAAGTTAAGTAAAATAAATTTGTGTGGGTATATGAAAAACCAAATATATAATTTCATATCTCCTCCCACTCTTTCTGTGGACCTTTCCGTGCTCACTTTCCAAGATACAGTGTCAGTTAAAACGATAAGGGTTGGCTCCTCTTCTCTTGGAAATGGGACAAATATCTTGATACTGGCTCTGGTATGCTGTGACAGGTGTGATGCTGTATCGGTGGAGGAAGCATTCCAAATTCTGGCACAAGCAATAGTGAACAGGCAATGATATCACCATTCTTAGTCATGCACATATATACTAAAACTGTGTCCAAATTTGTGAAACAATAAAGTCCAACAAATACTACTCCATCAATCCAATATACCACCAACTGATAGCAACTCAGAACAGGCATAGCTCTCCTCCACCATGCCTGTACAGCCAAGTAAACAAAGCAAAAGTTAATGCAAATGCTGCTTCCTTCAGTAATGCCACACTGAACAGTGGCTCACACCATCTTAGCCCTGCCTGGAGGATTTCCTGCCCTTCCAAAGGAGCAGCTGTTGCTCAAAACCCCTTCTCTGCATTGTCCTGCCAGTCACAGGGTGAGGAGGTCCAGAAAGATCACGCTCCTAGCCTCATCTTCACTCTCTTCAGTCAGATATTTTTGCCAGGCTTACTCAATTGTGCAGGAGAGGTGGCTCAGAAGCTGATAGGAGAATTATTAGAGTTTCAGAACATCTATTCAATCAAAGGTTTAGACTTGAGTTTGCAGAATTTCAAGTATTGGGGTAATTGTCCTTGTTACAGTTTTAGAATTTGCCAGAATTTTTTCTTTCCCTACCAACATAGACTTGGGGAGCTGACACCCTCCTTAACAAAGACCCGGCTAACGATCCGAATTCCAACCTGATGACTGGGAGGAGAGTTCTTTTGTTTGTTTTGGGAGTTGTTTTTTTTTCCACTCACTTCTTCGGTGGTAGTTTGGAGAAGGAGGCACCTCGGAAGGACTCCTACGGGTTTTGGCTTCTTTCCCTGCCTCCTGCTCCTAGCCCGGTGTGCCCTGAGCTTCAGCGGGACAGACAATCTTCACCGCTTTGGAGTTACTACAGTTTTTTTCCTGATGCACCGACAGCACCAACGTGGGAGCCCCCGGCCCCCTCTGCCCACCAACGCCTTTCAGACGGAGGACAAAGGAAGGAGACTCCACGTTGCCTAGGGGAGAGGTTTTGCTCCATCCCTACAGAGACTCATTTCTTTACAGGTTTTGGTTACAGAGTCATTTGTTCTGTTCTGGTGTTTTGGAGATATATATATATACATATTCAGTAGTTAAGAACTGTTATCTTTCCTTCCACAGATTTTCCAAATTAAAATTTTGTTTACACTTAAAAGAGGCGTGGTCAATTTGAGAAATTCTAAATTGTTTTAGTTCACTCTAAACTAAGACAGTCCACTATAACACCAACTAGCTTTTTGTCATGGCACTTACCTGGAAATATGGCAACACCATAGGTGCAACCAAGAGTTATCAAAGGATTAGCAGTAGTTTACACACCTTCAAAATCCCTGTGTAAGTACAAGCCCTGACTAAAGGAGAAGACACTTGCAATATTTTTCACTTTAAAATGGTTTTGATGCATGACAGAAGTTTTCACTAGTAGATAGTGCCGGTGTGGGATGCACTTTCTGACATTGCTAGGTGGAACTGGATAGGCAAAATAACTGCCATTAATCTCTCAACTGTAAACACCCATCTAATATTTAATCTCTCAGCTGAAGTTGTTCTATAAGGGCAAACTTGCTCTTGGAATCATTCAGCTTGGCTCAACTCCATTCAGATTCTGGATGAACATCAGCATTGTGGAAGGACCATCTGATCAAATGCAACACAAGAGGATTTTCTCCTGTGACAAAATAGGCGGCAGAATAAGCTAAATAGTACATTTAAAAAACTAGACCCAGAGAAAAGCAAGGCAGCCAGGTGAAAGTCTCAAACTCTTGAACATATATCAAGTCCATTAACATCAGTGGAGAATTTCCTATTGACACAACGAGCTCAGAACACACTTTTAATTGCTATCCTATGGGCAAGAATTAAATTTCAAGTGTGCACTAAAAAGTTAGTACAATTGTCCACACTGGTGTAAATAGATACATGAAATCAGACATCTCGAGGGTTTGAAGAATCATGAATTCTTTGCAAGGATTCAGTCTCCCATTAGAAATGAGTTTCATTCCACAAGTATCCTTTGGAGACAGAATCCCAGGGTACATTTTAATCAGGTCTCGTAAGTTTCTAAGGAAGATGAAACTTCATGGAAGACAGAATAGTATTGCATCTGATTTCTAAGACGTAACCCAGAGGACCAGCTCTGCTGATTGCTAGCAGGGCTCAGTACTGCTCTGTTCTGGATTTTGGGACTGTGCAGCAGGCTGCTGTGTTGCCGTGGGACTGAGGGCAGGCAGAAGTAAGGATAGACCCAGTTTCTTCCCAGTAAAAGTTCAGACCATCTTTATTGTTAATTATTCCATCAATCTTCTTTGCCCTTTTGGTGGCCCTGCTTTTGGCAAATGAAAACGGAAGCCGCTGTCTCTTTTGAGTCAGGCCATTGGTGGCTCTCAATAAACAGTCCTTTCTACCAGTGCCAAATATTGTAAGAAAGGCATATTGTGAAAGAGCAAGTCAAGGTGAGATCAGACACACTGGCTTTAATTGCTGCTCCAGCTTTGTAAAGGCTCTCATTATGATTGCAAGACTTGTAGAACAGTAGTTAGGAGGAAGGACTCTTCAGTTTGTTTTCAGGAAACAGATGGAGGACTGGGGTCATACTGTGGTTCATGATAAATTGTACAGGATACTGCTGAACACTGGGCTCATGGACTGCATTAGCCTTGACAGATAGCTCCTTTCCAACAGATGATAACAGAGTGTTTAACATACCTGCTCGGCTTTGCTAGATTGCTTCGTCAGGAGGGCCTGAAACTCAGAACTAACAGCATGGTCCTGCTAGCCAAGAGGTTCCTGTGGCTGCTGTGCACACCACAGAGCAGGTGCCCAGGGCTGCACAGCCTTCCCAGGCTGAAGCAAGCCTGAGGGCCACACTTTATCTTTTCCTTGCAGCAAGGGTCAGAGAGGATCATCAGTGCACGTCACCCCCATCCTTAGTCAGATGGTTTCTTCCTGTAGTTATAGAGAACGATTACATCTCTTATCATAATAGAGGGTGGAGACACTTTTGAGATAGATGGGAGGTTATTGTTCTCTAGGTTGGATAAGAGGTCCAAATTACATCCGGGCCCCACTAGGCAGCATCAGTGCAAAGTGACAAGACAGCACCTGCCCCTAAGTGTTAATGGGATCTGTGATGGTTAGAAGCTGGGTGGAAGACAGGCTGGCAACCAGAGGCACAGAGACCTGCTGGGACCCTCAGACTCAAGGTTTCCTTTCATTGGGAACTGGAATGGGGGAATGAAAAGAGGGAGAAGGACAGGGAAGCTTGTGCCCCAAAGGAGAGCAGTGCACAGCTGAGGGCACACCTGGCTGGCAGAATCAGGAGCCCTACCAGGTCCTCCATCTACTACAGAAACAGCCAGGGGATCAGGGAGCTGCCTCAGGGTCTGGGACCTGACCCAACTGGCCATGACCACTTAGTGGTACCCAGCCCTTGTAACAGTGCTTTAAGGGGGTTCTGTAATTTCTGCAGGGATATGCCTTTTACAGCTTATCTGTCCCCTCCTGACAGGTACTTAAAATTACTCAGATCAAGAGTGGCAGTAATTTAGTATGTCCTCATCCCATTGACAGGACATCTGAGAGTTTCAGCCCCTCATTTGGCACTATTTGTTGTGACAACTTAATAAACGAGTACTCTAGATTATTTTTTTTATGCTTGTCTTAATGTAATGCTAAGCATAACTGATATAACCAAGACATGAACTCAAAAGAAAAGTTCAGAGGCTAAGAGCAGCTTTTAAGTCTTAGGAAATGCTGAAATGGAAACAAAGCAGGAGTTGTCAGACATGTAGGAAATGATTTCTGCTTCAAATTCATTGAAGACATTGGAATTGCTCCAAAGAGGAGCCAGTCCATTAAATAACAGAAGAGTGGCTGAGTTGAGTCAAATCAAGAGCCCATCAAGAGAGTATCATGTCTTTGACAGCTATCGGTAGCAGCTATTGAAAAAAGAGTAAAAGCAAGAGGACAGGGAGAGGGGACCTACCTAACCTCTAATAAAATCCATGCATTAGGGACTTCTGGAGCTATTCTCCACCTTATGATTTCAGGCTCCAATGCTCACACTCTCTTTTATTGACTTGTTTGTACTTTTGGCATTCCAAAAGTTTATGGTGGTGAATTTATTGCAGTGAAAAATTTATGGCAGTGACTCTCCTTTCTGAATTATGGTCTGTGTGAAAGAGTTTAGTTTGCTTGAAATGTTCTGCCTGGTTTTTTAATTCAGTGTCTCCAGCTCCTCCCCTGTAGTGAGCAATTACAAACTTCCTGACCTATCTGGAAAGCTGCAGGATTTTACATTCCACATCATTTTCTTTACCATACTGGAGAATCCCAGCCTGTTTACTTTTCCTGTAAACAGGAGCTGATCACCCTTTGGTATCTGTTTATCCTTTTCCTGTAGTTCGACTGTAAGGCCCTCAGGAATATGAGAGAGTCCTGTTTCATCCATCTAAAGCTCCTTGCACATCAGTGTTGCCTTCTTCTGACATGGCTGACATTACAGAAAGTCAGGAGGAAAGCGCAGGCTGCAGAATTTCTGTAGGTAGAATTTATGCAAATGAGTAGAGTTTCTGCATTGCGGATTGGAAAAGAGATAATGCCACTCCACCAGTGATATAATCTATTTCTAGTTACCACAGGCCGTGCAGCAGCCCAGTGACATTGCATTGCTCAAGGTTGCACAGAGCAGGATTAATAGCAGGAGATACTTTAATGAAGGCCAAGCACCAGGAAAGGAATGATGTGTTTGGATTTGCTTTATAGCCTAGGATGCAAAGCAGGTAGGAATACCCTGGACTGATTCCAGCTATATTGCACTGCAGCGTCCAAAGATATCAGCACTAAAGAGCCCTTTTATTTTCCGAGCCATGCCTCAGCAGTCAGGAGAACTGGTTCAGTGGGACTGCAGCCAAAAGGCCCAACCGTCTCACTTTCTGAAGCTGATGTTTACTATCCCTTGTATCACAAAGCTGCTGCCTGGAGAGCAGCTGGCTGGAGGTGTCTGGAACAATCCCAGCCACCGTTTCATAAGAAACTCTTTCTACGTCTCTGCTTTCCCACAAAGGCTCATATTTTATGATTGCTGGTGGGCAGGAGGCTGATGAAATCCATAGCTGATCTGAAAACATAAAAAGGCAAGAGGCGAGATTTAAAAAATATACCAGTCATGGTAAGGCCTGTGAAATCAATAACACACACGGTCATTGTGCAAGGAGGAACAACAAACTCACTGCCCCCTCCACCAGCTGGTTTCCTGTCTGTGGTCTATTGGGTGGGAGTCTGGGTGGTAAATTTACACCTCACTAAAAGTCAGATTATAAGTTCATTGTCCTCTCACTTCATCCCTCCCTTCCACGTCCTCTCCAGAACTAAGAGACGGATTGTACCAGAATCATTTTAACTACATGTTTATTCTTAGAAAGCCTCAAACGTCACTTTCTTGTGCCTGAGAACAAAGGTTTTTGGGAACATAATCCTCCTTTGAATCAGAAGTGGGGTGAAATACAGTGAAATGCAGTAGTGTCAGCTTTGACACCCTGGAAACTGAACTCTACCTCTCTCCTGGTGGTCCCTTTCAGTTTGGGTAAACGACTTGAGGAGTGAAACCAAATAAGCCAACACCTTGTTGGTTCCCAGTCCCCCCCACAGAAAAGTGGGATTTGAATCTCCCGTGCACTCCACCTGGCAAACACCCTCTCAAAAACAAACTGAAAAGCAGTGAAAACTGGTGAGTCAGTAATTACTCATCCCTGTCAACATTACCCACATGCCTCCTGCTGTCTCCGTGCCACCTCCTTTGCCTCTAGGCCATGGGTCAGGGAACCTCCTGGAGTGTTAAAGACCTGCTGTCCAGCCCTTTCAGCACTGCCCATGGTCATGACGGTTGTAGGTGCTCCATAGTCCACCTGCATGGATCTGTCTGGGCATGATGTCCCTTCACAACACGTTGGTAATATTTCCTGGGGGTCGCAAGTGCTCAGGTGTATCTTTAGGATGACCTGAAGGAAAGCAGATTGCAAAGGTCATTTCAAAAATTGTGTTGTGAGTGGAAGCACAGGTCCTTTCCCTACGACTCTGAGTCCCAGGTGTACAAAGGCCAGTTTACCTCCATTAGTTTGTTGAGGATGCTGCACCTTCCTATGACAGGAACACCAAAATTCTCCCTAGTGCTCAAGAGCCACAGACCACCTAATACATTTCCTGAAGAGTCAATAGGAAGGGAAAGGTAGATGTTCTACATCCTTTGTGACACATTTGAGTTGTGCAGATAAAAGGTAGATGTTGGGCCTTCTGGCTCACTTTCTTGACCACAAGAGATGCAAAAGACCCAGCAGCCTCATGGCATCACAGGGTGAAGGTATTTCTATGGAGCTTGCTCAGCTCGGGAGGTAGGTCTGAGCTCCTTGTGAGCCTCCCTCAGCTGCTAACCATTTTCTAGCAGATGAAAAATGGACATTAGCCTACACAAGACCAAAGTCCCATTTTGCTAGAAGGGTTTGCTCAGAACCCTTCCCAAAAAGAGTAAACAGGTCAAATGAGGAAAACACAATGTTTTAGAAGAACTCCAACTTCCTGGGGCTACCTCAGCTACCTGAATATTGCTGTGCATTGCAACAGCAAGACAACTGTCAACAGGGTTGTTCCTCAGAGACAGATGTGGCAGTGTTTATTTTGGTGGTTACAGGGGCAGTCTGTGTATGTGATCCATGACAGATATGCTTATCTACTGAAAACTTCTTTGAGTAGCTGGAAACTCATTCCAGTTGATATGTTCTCTAGTGATAATAAGTGTAAAGGGTAACCAAATGCGCTGGTTTTAATCCTTTATGAGTACTGGCATTTTTCACATAGAGACATGAAGCTGCAGTTTTGTAACCTTCACTTCTCTTGGGGACAGACGGAGAGTACAGTTGCTTTTAGCTGAGTAAACCATTGTCAGTGCACAGCCTAGAATTCTCGAGCTACCCCGGCAAACAGTCAGACAAACAAGATTGCTCCATTGTGAGCTTCAAGTGTCACTGAAGTGTGACATATTAGAAAGACCAGCCTTTGATGGAAAATATACCTTGACCTGTGACTCAGCAAGATGGGAAACAGAAGCCTCTTGCTCTGTCTTCTAATTTTTACAGTCTGGGAGAATCTGTGTTTCTGATAGCATGGACCTCATCTCAGCAATAAAATTGCTCTCTGAGCAGTCTTCCTAATTGCATCACATATGGCCTTCTGCTCCCTTTCACTGATAATCACCCAAACACCTTGTAGTTAACAAGCAGATGCAGATTTTGCTTCTGTGGGAAGCACCATTAAAGAAGTAGTAACATACTTTGGCTTTCTGTATTACAATGAAGGAGTTTATTGTCCTTTGTATAAAGTTGAGCATGGATGCCCACTTTTATTTTGTATTTCATTCCAGCCCACCCATCTGTTCTCCTTCTCTGCAGTGGAAATAAAGAAGTAGGTTGGCATCTGATTAGGTAGGGCTTCACAGACAAGCACTGGCTCACCTCTAGTTCCAGGATTCTTGTTCCCGTACCAACCTTCAGATATGTTCGATGCTGCACAATGCTATGTTCTGTTATGCCACATTGCACGATTTTATTCTGTTCTGTTTTATTCTATTCTAATTTTCTCATGCTTGCCTGGTTTCCAGTTCAGATGATGTATACTTCAGACTCTGCACATCATATATATATAAGATGTCTGCAAATCAGACTTACTCCATAAATGCCTACAACATGGCAAAAAGCTTCTTCTTTCCCACCTCCTGACTAAGACCACATCTGGAGCACTCAGTACCACCACTGGGATGAGGCAGAATCCCACCCAGCCGGTGTGCTGCTGATTCAGTGATTGCAGAAGCAGCACCCATTGCCAACTGTTTTGTGGATTAGATACAAAGGAATTGCCATGCCAGAACAGCCTTCTGGTCCATCTAGTGGCTAATGTAAGATTTTTTAGAAAAAGACATAAAAGGCTTATAATGAATCCAATTAGTCAATATTATACCAGTGGGGGATATTTCTCCCTGACCTCAGCTGGTGATCAGATTATGTACCCTGAAGCATGAGGATTAATAGCCCTTGTCATTTCAGTGTATCCAGAGTAGCTGCAGATGCTCTGTTTATTCATATTTATGTTTAGGAACAAATTTAACTCATATACAAGAATGTGCAAATCCTCTAGTTTCAGTGGAGTCAAACTAGCAGTGAGTCACGTTAAAGAATTGATTAGACATGTCTTTGAACATGGAAGAATGATGTCAAGCTTTGTTTTTTTTCTCTGCACTATGAAATAGATCAGTTTCTGCCGAAGAGTAATGCTTACACTACGGTACTCTTAAGCTGATTTTTTCAATGTGAGTACAGNGAAAAATCAGCTGGCTTTTCCTGAGGTAGGCTTTACTCAGGAGCAAGATCAATCTTAGGAAAGTAAACCTCAAGTGCCTACTATAATATTGATACGTACTTCAGACTTCAGTGGTTTTTAATGCATTTTTAATGAAGAAACACTTTTTAGAAACACAGTCTGCCCCTTCAAACTATTGCCACGATATTTTCTGCTGAATTCACCTGGCCCTAAAAAGTAACACAGTAGCAATTAAGGTAGGTATAAATCGTGCCAAAATCTCAATATTTATTGTGAATGTGACTTCCATTTGTGAGGAGGGAGCATTTATGGGTCTGGAATCAGCCTGGTCTGCTGAAAGCTGTACACAAAGACCAGTTTCTCTGGTGAATTTAGCCAGTCCTCTTTGTGGTGTTCAGTGTGACCCACTGGCTGGTATGTGGGAACATAATTCACCCTGCAGCTTTCTCCTAGTTTTTGCTGTGATTATTAATTTGAGTATTCACTGATTTACAACTTAAGACCTGTACTCATCACCTAAACCTTGTGATTATGTATCTACTCTCTGATGTGGACTCACCAAAGTCATCTAGGGGCTTTTGGGAGAAACATATGTATGATATGTGTTGCTATTTTGGAAGACAATCCATTTGTAAAAGTTGTGTATAGTACGGGTTTGTCATTCCTGACATATTCATATTTTAAGAGGTAGAGAGGCAACAGGAAAGGCGCTGTATGAATCAGAAGATGAAGTGTTTGCTAAAGAAACTACCTCTCATGCAATTAATAGTGAAACATTTGTTAATATCTGGTGAACACCTGCATATACTATTCCTAAGAATAACATTTAATTCCAGCTTCTCCAGGAGAAACATTACAGAGCCATGCCTCTTTCATGTGATGTGGTACATTAGAAAATAAAACAGTGTGGTGCTTGGAAAAGTTCCTAAAGCTTTACCAATTAATTATTTGCCCTTCTTTAACGCCTCTGAGTTCATTCCCTGATAAGTCATTTTGTTGCAATGCTTTTCTGCAGCTGTCCTCTCCGCCTTCATGCAGGGCTTAAGTGACACATTTCATCCAAGGCCCCTTGAAGGGTTTCAGGAGGTCGATTACACTTGTGCCAAGGGGATGCACAAGGTGGATATTTGCAGCACCTGCCATTAGCACATGGGTGCACAGTGTCCTTAGAATCCCCTTTCCTACTGGAGGAGGAGGAGGAGAGACTATTCTGAAGACTAGTGTAGAGGCCAGTGTTGTCCATGGGTGCATGGATGGCATGTCCTGATTCAATCCACCCACCACCCTCACTGGGGACCATTCACAGCAGACCATTGTCATTGTTTGGTTTGGGTTGCCTCTCTTCAAAGCTGTGTGACAGAAAATCTCAGAGTTTGATGAGCACCCAGACTAGGACATGCTTGGAATGTGCCTCCAGATGAGGAGCTTGGAGGGGTGCCCAGGTACGGTAAGATAGCTACAAGTGTAGAGTATCTGTATTAAGCTCCTCTTCTGAACTACCATCTGGAGGAAAGTCTTTTCTTCTGCACTGCAAATTAAGCCTAAAAGTTGGAGGCAGACAATAACAACCCACGGCAACGTAACCATGGGGAGAGATGGGGCATTCTGGTTTGCTGGAGTTCTGGACATAATTTCCATTGGTGGTGCACTGGGATAGTAATCAACGTCTGGGTTGCCCTTCCAGCCTGTGGCTCAGAAGCCTATCCATCTACTCTAAAAATTGGATGAACAATCAAAATGTGGACTGAAAATCAATGATGCAGGATGATGTCTATCTCCTTCTCACAAGCATTCATCTTGAAATGCTTTCTGAATAAGTGTTTTGGCAAATATTATCCTGAAGTTTGTTTCAACTCTGGCAGTTAATGAAAACTCATCAAATGCAGTATTATATTGACATCTAGATGCATGCTATCTCTATTAGTAGTTCTTGTCTATTCATTTTCATGAGCATAAAGTTGAGAAGTTGAGCCTTAGTTTCTGATTTAAATACTGCCTGTTCCAAGCACAAGGATTTTTGTAAAGACAAACTGCAGCAAATGAATTCTGAGCAGAGTGCCAGTGAAGCTACTGAGATGACCCCCGACACTAATTTGTCCCACTATATCTACTTTGAATTTTTGACTATTTACAAAGAAGTTGGCTGAAAAAACCCTCTGCTTGAGTATGTCTAAAGTTCAGTTTATTTTTACTGACTCAGGTCCTGCAGGACTCCTAAGGATTGCAGGCACCAGACAGCTGTGTTTAGCCTTGCCTGTTACAGTAACGTCAAGGAAACCTATCATAACTGGCAAGCCTTCTAAAAACATAAGTGCTTATGGATTACAAAAGGAGAAAACAGGCAGATTAAAATAAACTGTTACCAGACAGAGAGACACCCACCCTTTTCCCCTATAACTACTTAAAAAATGCCCCCGGACTTTTGCTTTGATCAGACTTTAAGGTGAGAGCAGATCTCCTGGAAATTATCTGCAAGCTAACAAAATAGTGATAAGCAAGGGAGGAAATGGAGCCAAGATACGTCATGTTTGTTAAAAGACAAAACTCTGGCAATTGTGACAAACTCTTCTAAGATCTTCCAGAAAGGACACTGCAGAAAAAGCTTAGCTGAGCCCTGGACAGGATTTGCATTCTTGCACTGTTGGTCTGTTTGTGTGGCTTCGGGATTTGGGCTTCTGTGGAGGGGACACAGAAAGACTTGAAAATTCAGCCACCTCTGGTTGGCTTTCCCCTTGCTGGGACAGAGTCAAAGTATAGAATGCTAGTGGAAAAACAAAGAAAAAAACAAAACAAAGCAACCAAACAAAAAAACCCAAACCAAACCAAAACAAAAAAACAAAAAACCCACCCAGCAAAAAACCACCCAAACCTCTCCTTCACTATTGATCTCTATTGAGGAGTTGAGCCACTGAGTGATTTCAAGGCCAGCATATGTTCATGTCCCGACTTCCTGAGACAATGGGAGAATGAGCTTCCCAAGGAAGCGCCTCATGCTATCAGAAAAAAAGTTATAAAAAAAAACAACTTTGGGGGAATTTGGTCCACTCACACCATGCTACAGTAGTATGTATCACTTTACCAGTCTGCTGTAAACCCGTCTTCACCAGCCAGTTGACAGGGTTTATGTTAAGTAGCTGGAAGACCTTCATGAAACTGAGCCTTTAATTTTCATGGAGAGCTTCCAGTTTTAAAATGGAGTGATTGAGACAAGAGTTTGCAGTGAAAGAGCATTGCTCCATTAGCCTGCAGCCAACAGGAAGCAGAAAGTCTCCCTGGCACAGGTAGAGCAGCCAGGTTTGTTACCAAGGTGGGAGTCACCTCCAAGAGTGACCAATCCATCCTTAAAAAGGTGCCCAGGAAAGATGGGATGCACCTGCTTTGTGGAGTCCCTTCTTCTTTACCTTGACTGCAAGAGAAGCACAAGTAAAATTTTTGTCTCTTTGTTCAGCTCTATACCCCTAAAATCTGTGTCTGATCAAACAGCTAAAGGAAAATGGCTTATTACCTCTGCAGATGCCAAGACCTTTGGTGCAGATAAGCAGAGGACTCCATTATGTTATTGGTCAGGTCTTCTCCACCCAGCTATATTTAGAATAAAGAAGCCTAACAAGCACAAACAGGATTTGTGTGTGCAGTTATCTTGTTTGCCTGGATTTTTAGTAGCAGCAAATTGCTTGACAGGACATTCAGAGGAAGGTGAAAACAAACAGTCTTCCATCTGGAGTTTCTCTGCTGGTACAGATTTTTTTAACCTGAGAACTCAGAGTAACCTGAAGTCACGCAGAGAAAAGGTCAGAAGTGGTCATGGTTCTGAAAGAAGCTAGATGCTTGTAAGCTGCTCATCAGCAAGGACTTCTGCCCAGCACATGATTTCCATAGTGCAGTTTCATCCTAGCTGTGCTAGATGTGATGCTTAGATAACAGCTAGAAAACATAGACAGTAAAAGGACTTTCTATTTTAACTTGTGCTTGATACACGAAGGATAACTCAGGTCTTACTTGATGTATCCACGGTAAGAAAGAGAGAAAATGCCAGTAAAAAGAGGTGTGCCTTGCACATCAATTCAGAACATTTTGGTTTTATTTCCTGTTGGATAGTGCCTGAAAACACTGTCCTGAAACCATCTAGAAAGATAGGGAAACATTCCTGCAGGTAGTTTGTCATGCATCCTGAGTTCCAGGATCCCTTTGGATGCTGTTGGTGTTCAGGAGATGACCTGGCCCTTTCAAAGCTTGCTGTTTACTGGGTCTGATGCCCATCTGTAATTGTGAATTAATATGTTATTAATCACTGCTACTCTTGCTTAAAAGTGTTTTTCTCAAATTCCACACAATGTCTTGCAGCTTCTGGATCTTGGGATATAGTAAAGAAGGACATAAATGGTGCCATTTATGTAATCTTTGAATATTACAACAGTCTTTGGCTTTGCTTCCCCTGACTTGGCAGCAGAATTGTTTTGCTTCATTCCTGATTTATTCCAAGCCTTTACCAGGCACTGAGTCTGGGCTGTCAAGGAAGGTAGGAGAGGGAAGTCATTGAGAGCTGTCATAGTCCTTGGCGTGGGGCACCTTGTCTCCATCACCACTTCAGAGCAAGGAGCAAAATGGCAGCACAGGCAGCACGCACACCAGGGGAAGCAGTGAAACAGGGTCCTTTGTGTGGTGGGTTCACCTTGGCTGAATGCCAGGTGCTCATCCAGCCACTCTATCACTCCCCTTCCCAGCAGGATAGGGGAGGGAGTAAAGGTGGAAACAAAAAAGAACAAAAAACCAGCACAAATTATGGGTTGCAATAAGGCAGTTTATATTTATACAAATAGCAAAAGCAAAAGCAGGGTGTGCGCGCGCAAAGCAAAAGCAGCAATTAGTCTCTACTTCCCATGAGCAGCGATGGTCGGCCATGTCTGAGAAGCAGGGTCCCTAATCGTGTCAGATGTTAGCAGGCAGCCATCAGAGACAACAAGTGCCTCCCCTTCCTGCTTCCTGCCCCAGCTTTTATATCTGGGTTGACGTCATATGGTATGGAATATCCCCTTGATCAGTGTGGGTCAGCTGGCCTATTTGTGTCCCCTCCCAGGATCTTGCCCTTGACTGAACAGTGAGTGAGCCAAAATATGGGTGTGTTATCGACACCGATGTAGAGCACTGCGAGGGCTCCTACAGGGAAACAAATTCTGGCTCAGCCAGACCCACCACACTTTGTCCAGCCAAGCACCACAGTTAAGTTAGAAAACGAGAACACTCAGTCCTTACTTTCCTTCACAAACTGATGGCCTGCACAGACATCTTGCAGCTCTTGGTATTCCAGTTTTATGTTTCTCCTCACATTGCTACTTCCCTGCCCTTCAGACCTTGCTCTACCCCGTCCCTCCCATGCCAGCTGGCCCCAGGCAGCTCAAACAACAGGCTCGGAGCGGATAGCCTCTCCCTGTCCAGGTGCAATGCAGCTGCTGTTCCCTCACCTTTCCTAACCAGCCATCACACCCACATCCAACTGCCGCTAAGCAAAGCAGCACAAAGCCAGCAGATCTGCATACATCTGTGCAAACTTTCTGTGAGGTCTGAGGGGCTGAGTTTCACTTTGGGTTTCGGGCTAATGTGGAGCCAGATAGTGGAGGATATCAGCAAGTGTGCCGAAGTGATGTGTTTAGTCACTTAGCAGTTTGGATAAGCACTGTTGGAAAATTCACTGTCTGCTTATATTGAAAAGTTCCCTTTAGTGAGACTAAAATTATTGTCAGGACTTTGCTACTTTTGGCACTGATACCTGTGAGGGAAGTGTCTGGGGTTGTTTAGTCTGCAGAAGAAATGACCAAGGGGGTGGTGAGGGTGGTAGTGGGTTACTAAAGTACAAGTTTTCAAATAGGATAAATATTGCAACCTAGGAGAAAGACATGCTCTCCATGTCCTTGGATAACAAGACTAAATGCAAGTGGCTTACATTATCAATACGGAAATTTTGCTTAGGTACTAGGGAAAGCTTTCTCATGGTAAAGATGACAGTGCAGCTATGGAACAGTTTATCAGGGAAAATTGTGTAGCCTCCATCATACTGCCAGAGCAGAAGGTGGCAGAAGTCCAGCATAGATTAGATCAGTACCTGACTCTGTTGGAACAGGCAGATGGACCTGGTGACCTCTCAAGGTCTCTTCCAACCCTGTGTTCTCTGACACATTTACAGTAAGTAGTACCAAGAAACTGCAATCAATGCTGTTTTGGAGGCTGTATTAAGACATGTAAGAGAGGACCTCTACCCAGAAGAACACAGAGAGACAACAGAGATGGGACAAAACGTGCCTGAGGGGAGAGGAAGACAGAAAGAGGGGAGCTAAGTTTCCACAAGCTGCCTACTGACAAGACAGTGGGGAGGAATCTGTGCTTCTGGAGCCAACAGCTACAGCCTGTCTGACCAGAGACTGGCCTGAAACATTAAATTTTTGCGTTACCAGTGCATCTGAACTTTAGTGAATTTTATATTGCTTTCAAATACTTTGAATATTTTACTGCCTTTCAGGTAATGGCCTGAAGTACTTCAAATCCCTTATAAACCTCATAGTACAGAAGGTTTTGATCAGATAGTCCCAATGTGAGATTTTCGGGAGATGTATTTTTGCAGAGGAGCCCAAGAGCTGAAGCAGGTATCAATCTGATTTCATGAAACCACAAATTTCTCTCTTTGTCCTTCTTCCCTTTTCTTCATGAGAGAACAAATGGCTTGTCATCTGTGAGCTGAAAACCCAAACCATGCAGGATACTGTCTCATTGTAAAGGGTCTGCAGAATAACCAGGCTGCCGCTTAATTTATGGAGCTAGGAGCATTTAACCATCTAGGGAAAATAATATTTATACTAATCATTTGCTCTTAATCTTTTGGTGCTTTGAGTCGCAGTTGCTACCTAAGGGACTTCCACAGTCTCAGCTGGAGCTGTCACATTTGACATTTGAGTTTGGATCACAGAAAGCCAACACACAACCACAGGCGCGTGCTCAGAGGCAAACACACCAGTCCCTGGTCATTCCTGATCAGCAGGGGTGGTGGCTCCCAGAGGGATGCTGCCTCCTGGAGCTGGGGAAGATACAGAGGAGGCTGCTAGGAAATGTGACGCAGGGAACCTGCCTTTGTTCTTTTAATTTCCTGATTCACAAGACAAGCAGTGCCCAACCCCAGCTTACCAGAGGGGAGTTAGAGGTAAATCACACTTCTCTCTGTGCTGGAGAGGCTCAGCAGCACGGGCAGTAGGCAATGGGAGGCTGTGCCCCATCCACACCAGGGGCTGCTCTGCTGGGGCCACAGGAGTGTACTGACAGGTCTCATGGCACCGCTGGCACAACAGGACGAGCCTCCACAGTCTGGCAAGGTGGCTGGGCTCTGCCAGATTGCCTGTGAGCCAGCAAACAAATCAAGCAGAGTCGATGGTGTCTCCAGGCAGCTCAGTTCCCACAGGTGCTGTTTTTATTTCCAACATCAGGGGAGCAATGCCGAGACTCTGCAGAGAGGTGGGGGATAGGGCAGCTTGCCTTTGTTTGCTCTGGTTTCTCGTGGAGACACCAGAACTGGTTTCATTGCCTTCTATGTGAAGAAGGCAAAAGCTGCCTAATTAAGAAGTCATGTCAATAGATTTTTGCCCTGTTTTTCTTTCTAGGAATTAATCTGACTCACCAAGATGCTCTGTGGTCATTTGTTCCTTACAGACCAGCTCATTTCTGTTTACCCAGAAGGGTGCACAGTCCTGCGCCGTCTTCTGGCTGTGAAACCACAGCACCCATCTGGAACTCTGTGACTTCCCAGTAGCTCCATCAGCCATCCCAGAGCTTCCTTGCAGGGCCGTGCTCTCTCCCCAGCAGACTCATTGCTGGGAGCCCACTGCGCTTGGTCCAGCTACTCTGCATTTACATGGCCCAGGAATTGGGCTGGAATAAACTATTTTCAGTAACAATTGATTTTTCTGCTTTAGGGGGCAGTGGTGGTATCTCTGGGAGGATATCTCAGTTTGCAGGAGAGCAGGATATCCTCCAGTCTAGCTGCTGTTTGCCACTTGGTATTTATTAGTGGCAATGAATAACCGGAGGAACTAAATCCATCCTCTCCCCTGGGAGCCACTAGTGCTATTTAAAATAGCAGAACCACCAAACCAGACCGGGAGTAGACTCTTAAGGATATCAGCTCTTAAAGACAACACCACAGCAATCCTCAAGCTTTTCAAATAACCTTCAGTATGGTACTCCAACCTGTTTCAACGAACACACCCTTAAAGAATTCCTCAAAGACCAATAATCTCTGGCTACTTCCAGCAGTTAAAATGTTTGATAAAAGTTCTCTCTGCACTAAGGGGAGCTTACAGATATAGCATCTTCAGGCTAAAAATTAATCTAGTTGAAAATCCTTTAACCTAACCCATTGCAAGGTGGTGGACAAATTGGCCTCTGAGAAGATGACAATAGGTTGTGTCTCAAAAAGCTTCCACAAGTAACTTTGAGCAGTTGACTGAAATGAGTCACCACAGAAGCCCATGTGATCTGGAAATGGGAGTTGGTATCAGTATAATAAAAGCTACTTGGTTGGTGTAAATTTATCTCCTCTGCTGCTCTGTTAACCAAGGTCTTCATGTCATGAAGAACAAAGGAAGACCTATCAAGGACGTTGAGGCGATGTGAATATGATGGCTCTATCAGTACACCACTGACAATTTAGAGAAAACCCACAAGGCTTGATCTGAAGTCTCTTATGGAAGAAAAGAATAACATCTGTCTGACTTTTCCCTAACCACTGAATACAAACTCTGCACACAACCCAAAGACCTTCGGATGTGGTCAGTCATGGCTACAAATAAAGCGCCGAGCACTTTGGATGGTTCCCACTTGAATGCTGAGTAAAATGTATGCAACAGCCTGTGGGGTGAAACTGTGCCCCATTGCAGTTCTGAACAAACAGGCTATCAACCTACAATTGCTTCAGATGTGACCTCAGTGGTCTGAGGTCCGAGTGCCCTGCCTGTGCAGGGCAGCAGGGTACCTGCTGATAACCAGCAATGAAAAGGTGTTCATGTCCAACACCATCTGGCATAACTGGAGCTGGCCCTAGCCAATTGTTATTCTGAAGGAAACCCCAGGAAAATACTGATCCCTCTGTGTTTCACTGATCTATCAGGAAAGATGAATTGACAAGATGAGGGCATTTTGACTAATGATACAACAAAGTAGCCTCTGGGACAATGGCATGACTGTTAAGGACATTACCCTTGGATATAACTTCTGAAAGGTGGGATTTTATTTTTAAATTATTGAGGCTACAAAAGATTTTATTATCCTTGTTGTATGAATCCGAGAAAACATCTAAGCTTTAGAAGCATCACTTTCCAGATCCAGGCATTAATGATAATTACGATACAATGATAAGAAAATTGAAATTGTTGAGATGTGATCAAAATTCAGGCCTCCATGTAGGGCACAATCCACATTAATTGAGTCTAATTAAAGATATTTACTTGGCTGCAGATGAAAAAGAAATTATAAGATGAGAGCATTGACACAGATACTTCAAGAAGAAGCAGGGAAGTAGGAATAGTTTAAACTGGCATTCACTGCAGAGAAATATCTGTTATATCTCATCATAAGTATTTGCCGGTGTTGAGCCAGTTGCTGCAGTGGTAATGTCTTCTTGATGGGTGTTAATAGAAGTTATTAAAATACCAAGTAAATATTTATAAGTAACATTTTCAAAACAGGAACAATGGATGCACATGCAAAAACTTGTTTGGGTGAAAACAAAGAGTAGTTGCAGCTGCTGGTACACGAGTAGCTGCTGGAATTTACCTTGAACACAAAAATGTTAATTTGCATGGTTAAATGTTGGCTTCAAGCAAGTACCTGGATTTGATGCAGTTAATGGATCTGGTGGGTGTTATTCTAGTCACACAAACAGCAAGGAGACCAACCTACAAAGTGAAAAGGCCTAGTAGAGGGTTTTCCTCGGAGTATGCTTTATTGCTTTATTTACCACCTCATTATAGAGCTTTTCTAGCTTATTTGGCCATGTCTCTCACTCTTCAATAATGTAAAGAAGTTTAGGATTCTTCTCTTTTTCAGTAATTAGAATTTGCAATTCCATTGTGATCACTGATTTACAGGACCTAGGGTTTCAGAAGTGCTTAGTTCAGGGTCTAGTGAGGATAGAGGGACAACAACCACACCATGTCATTACTTCTTTGGGAAACTTTGGGATTAAGGCAAAGCAGGACAGTCCCTTCTTCCCCTCTGGTGGTGGCAGCAGTATGTCTCAGAGTGGGAAACCAGTGTCTGACCAGGGATTGTGCTTCATCTTGTCTCTTCCCAAGTGCAGAGATAGTCTGAAATAAACAAAGGTTTCATTTTGATGATTTCAAGTGATGGCTCTATATTTAAGCTTCAGCAACAGCGGTGGAAGGAGAAATTCCCACATCCTAGAAATCAGAGACTCCTATATCGGTAATACTTGAAGGTGTTGCTAATAAACCACAGAAATCCCACCTCCACTGCAGTTCTCAAGAGAAATCCCAGCAGGTGAAGGCAGAGCAAAATTCAAGAGAGACCCTGACCCCTTTCAATATAAGTCTGGGACTCAAAAGCTACCCAGCTGTAGGTAATGCAAGTGAAAAGAAGCTGAATGCTGCCTTCTTTACCTGGAGCTGGCAGCAGACCTGAGCAACACACACAAGGCTTTCTGTGGGAAGAACCTGGTGGTTTCTGGTACTTGGAGTCTTGGGAAGGTTCTAGTTGAATTTAGCTTCCAAAACCCATGTTGTAGCACTGGATTCCCTCTTGCAGCATATGTAAACCTTACTGCAGGTTGGCCTGTTAGCAGATGATTTTCTGCAACTGCATGTGCATGTCTGGAAAGCTCTTCAGAGTCCCTTTGACCACAGAGTCCATCGCCATAGGTACTGGGGTGAAGTGTTGCAGCTGAGTGTTAGAAAATAAATAGCTGCTGCGTCAGTAATTGTTTGCGTCGGTGTGCTGGCATTACCTGTATGTCCATATACAACGAGTGGTGGAGAAATACTCAGATCTTGATTTTGGAGTGACCAGGTTGCATTGATATGGCACAGTGCCCATAAACACAAGGTATGTCTTCCTGGTTTTCCTCCATCAGCTACTCTGAGCAGATCTGTCCTAGCTAGATGATGAATACAATGTTTGAGGAGCCCTGTGACAGGAGGACCCTCAGAAGCACACAGAGAACATCCCAACCTTCTGTTTAGTTGTCTTTCAACTATGACTGTGTCCAGAGCCTGGTGTGCATTGGGGATTGAGTAGTACCTGACTAGTCCCTTCATGGCTAAGACTAGGGGTCTCAGGCTCCACTTTCTGTGTGAGGAGAACAGACTTCAGCACAGAGACAAATACAACCTGGTAGTGTTGTCAAATATATACAGCTGTCTTGGAGCTCCAGCTTTGGTCCTGAATCTGTATGTAGCTGGACCTTAGAATTTCATAGGCTGATATGATGGCAGGATAGTTCATACTGGGGGCTCAGAGCAGGTCAGCATGCATTGTTTCCCAGCTTCACAGCTCTATGCTGAGTGGCATCCAGCACCATCTCCTTGTATTCCTGCCAGGATATCTCCTGGTAGCAGCAACCAGGTGTGTTTGCCTTATCAAAACAAGTGTCAAGAAGATCTTTGTGTCTGTTTCAAGGGTAGATAACTTTTTAACCCTTCACACTCATGTTTAAATTATGTACATGTATGTGCAAGACCTTTGTGTGAGGTTTTGAAAGACTCTGAAGCCTCCAGAGCAGTGATGGAGGATGATGAGAGCATGAAGGAACTCCTTGTGGCACTGTTCACAACTGCTCTGTAGCATCCACATCCCAGTGTGAACACTCTACTAGCCCACATCCAAATCACCCCACAGTGTAATTTTTAATTCACCTTAGAATGTGGGTTGTGTATAAAATAACATGTATGGGCATTGCAAGGCTGGCAAGTAGCAGGGGAGTCTTTAATTTTGCATTATAGAAACATCCTGGCTCTTGCCCTTCATAACCTCTGCATACAGACCTTTTTTACCAGGTGCCCCTTGGACATTTTGGCCCAAGTCAGTGCGAGTACTCATTTTCTCCAATCTTCTTCTGTCAGCATCAATCAAACCAAGTGTGGTTAATCTCTCACCCTTCTATTTCTGCCTGTGCCATCGATGATGTAATGCTGGTGTAGCTTCTTTTGCACATCATAGCCTCTGCCATCTCCAGGTGCAGAGAGTTCCCTCTGCGCAGTTACAACAAGGGAGCCATAAAGCACGCTACACATTTAAAAAGTGATGAGTCAACACTGCAAGTGTGAGGAATAGCAACTGGGAAAGAATTCCCAGAGAAGCTGGGGAGTTGGTTACAAGCTATTGTTGTGGTCAGGGGCAAAAGCAAGGTTCATCAGCAAGTATTAACTTCCTCAAAGCCAGAGGATTTGGGGCTGCGATAGAGTTCTGTCACTGGAATAAGCATGACTTTCTGTTTTCTTCATATCTTTCATGATCCAGCAGATCCAAGTCCATTTTCTCTGCTCTTCCTCTCAAAAGAAATAAAGATTTGTTTGCTCTGCTCAATTGTCTTCAGAGCTCATCATGCTTAAGGTTCCTATCTTGCTCCAATGAAGAGATGAACGGTCTGGGAAATCACTCAGAAACAGCATTTGGCTTCAATAGGTTGTTCCCTGGGAACGTGTCCAAAAACTTTTGAAGGACAAAAACTAGTAGTAGTAATAGAAAGAGATGAAAAATAGTAGTAAGAAAAAGCTCAGAGCCACAGAAATTGTTTTTTAAATGCTTAGAACACGAGGGCCTTCTGGGGCACAAAGGAGCCAAGAGCTGGAAATGGATTGACATTTCTGTGCTTCTTTTTTGACATTGCTAGGGTTGATTAAGTGATAATTAGGCAAGAGAGTGCTCCAAGAGTCAGTGCTTCATCCTACTCCTTTACCCCCTCAGGACTTGTCACCACTGAATAAAAGGTGATATTAGAAATTATATTAGAAATGCCTGCAGTTTTGAGACTGTGTAAATTAAGAAGCTTGTGCTTTTTAATGCTTTATGGCTGATTTGAGGCAAGTCAAATTTCCAAACTAATTCCCACTCCCACCCTATCCCCAAAATTAAAGGAGATTGGGTTACATCCTCTTTACTAGCAGGATCTAGAGTCTACAGAGGTGATGCATGGACTTTAGTTGTGTTTGCATTTCTGTAGACTTAATAGTGGAGGTACGCAAATGTTCCGCACACACTGAGTGCAAAACAAGGACAAATAGTATATAACACTAGCTCTCCCAGCCAGTGAATAATGCAATACTAACAGTCACAGAAAGTATTTTTTGATATATCTCTTCCTCCACAGCTGGGATTTCCAGTACAAGTGGGGATTCATAATTTAACTTGTTGTTGTTGGTTTTGTTCTGATTCAGGAGAGCAATTTTTTTTTAAATGTCACACACACACACGCACAAATCTGTTAAAGACTCACCCTGGTTGGAGAAGTATATACTATAGGAAAATTCTGAATATGCATCTAAAAATTCCCTAATCAATTGACTGGATTTCCAAGTGATTTTAGTTTTTTTTTAACACTTGTTACTTAATTTCAGATTATTTCGTGAGGGTTTTTGCATATTCTAATTTTGTGAAGTTTTATGTGCAAAGCTAATTCTTGATTAGAATACAAATTATTCTATAGTAGTCAAAACATTATAAAATATTCAGAGTGTAAATAACTATGATCGAATAAAACCCCTGATATTCTAGAAGCTAGTGTCTCCTGTTGATTTGCAAGGAAATGATTTCTTGCATTGCAACAAACAAGGGAAAGACAAGCTCTGAGCATAACACCTACAGGGATTTTAACTTCTTATTTAATTAGAATATGAGTTAGGTGCATGAATATGAATTATGTGAGCCTATCTGGTAGCAGCTGTTTCCAATTTTCTAGCATTCAATGGCTACCATTACCCTTATGGTATAGATAATGTCACAAGCTCCTAGGCAATTTTTATCCTGGCTTTTTCAAGTAAACCATATGAAAAAAAATTGAAATTGAAAATCTCTCTTTAGCTTCTGGGAGAGAAGAGCATAGGAATGGCAAACAGAACAGAGGATGAGTGCAACCTAACTGAAGGCCTGATAAACTTTGAGCAAAATTTTGATGGAATTGGCTAATGTACTTACCTGAATCTGTTTATTACCCATCCCTGGAAACGGTCAAGCTCAGGTTGAATTGAGCTCTGAGCAACCTGGGCTAGTTGAAGAGTTTTATTGAAGAGGTTTTGGAGTAGATGACCTTTAAAAGGTCCCTTCCAAAGAAAACCATTTTGTAATTCATTCTATTAGAAAACAAGGTGAATTTGCGACTCATTAAATTGTTTTTATATTATTATTATTTGAGGTTGATTATCAATCCTGTAGCACCTTGTATTCTGACACTCAAAGATTACGCTCATTTCCTACCTCCCTTCTGAAGTGACCATAGTACTGAAGCCTTTCCTGTCTGTCTTGGATTGCATACATGCTGTCATCCTCAGGAGAAAACAGACTTAACACAAACTGTATCTGAAGTCTTTGTATCTACAGTGTATCTAACTATACAACACTTCTGTAAGACCAAGATGCTAAGTTATGAAGAGCTTGACTCCTCTCTATCACTGGCTTTCCATTAATTTTGAATCATCAGTTTTTAATGGGCAGCTCCAAGCTGAGCTTTGCTTATATGTCATGTTGCCCTTGAACAGCTGGAGCAGGACTTATCTCACATGATTTCTGGTGCCCAGGGTCACCAGTGAGTTTTCTTAGAGTTAATGGAGAAAAAAAGGTATATCTTCAGCACTTTGGCTCATCCTCCCCTGCATGCATTTACATTCCCTTGCTCTTACTATGTTTTGTTCCCTGAATAACAAATGTAAAACACAGCGGGGCAGATGCTGCATGTACCTTTCTTCCAGTGCAGAAGAGATGAGTCACGTGGCGCCAGCTAGAGGGCCTTGGCTTCTGCCTTAAACTGTTTTGTTTGGAGTCATTTTGTTTGAGAGATTGTCTGATCCCATCTCTCATGATTCAGGCAGGACAAAAGCCCGTAAGTGCCCTGAATCCTGCTTGCTGCTGGATGCTGTCCCACCAGACTACCAGAGCTTCTCAGAGGCAAGAGGAGATATAGCACCTTAGGAGCTTCCTAAAATTTTGTGCCTCTAGCTACAAAGTGATATGCACAACACCTGAGACCACTGATTTCTTTCCTTAACCATGATAAGGACAGAGTTTATAACTGGACAGAATATCAGGAGGCATTTTCATTTAATTCCCCAACTCTTTTCAGTCGTGCATTTCAACGTTCAGCTGTTACTGTGCTGAAATGTGAAAAATATAGCCAAGAGGTGCCTTTAGCTATTGTAGCTGTTGGCGCACTCTTGGGAGAGGTAGAACTGCATAATTTATCTGATGTTTCTTCTGAGTAAGAAGAACATATTTTCAAAATCAAAACTCAAGATAGGTTTGTGGTAACAGTGTTGAGATTCCTGAGATAGTTCTGTGCTAGTGCCCTGGCCATCTGTCTGATAAACTCTGCTAAAGTTGCTCTTGGCACCCTCTGACTGGCTGGCAAGTGGGTATATTCCTCTCAATGGAGCGTTTTTCCAGTATCAGAGCTGAACTGGAAAAAGAACCTGGAGGCGCTACTCATCGGCCAAGCGCCTGTGGAATGTGAAAGGAATCCAGACATTTAATTCCCTGGTAGCTCTCTGGAAAATCCCTGCCTTGCTGTTCTCAGTAGCTTCAGCATGTAGCCCTAAGCAGCCAGCATTGCCAGTGGGCACCAGAACAGCTGGAAGAGGGCATGTTCATGGGGCATTTCTGTTTGCAAATGCTTTGGCACATGGCTGTGATGCTGTTTAAGGGACCTGTTATTTTCCTTGGCAAACCTGTGGTGAAGGGCACTGATCTTAGTAATTATGAAAAAAATATAATAAAAAATGGAGCGATATGGCTAATGAAATCCTCTGTAAAAAATCCTGGCCATTTTAACAGGCATGACATGTTGGTTGTGATCTATCCTGTTGGTACCCTGCAAAGGGAGCAAAAGGCACACGCACATCTCTGTGAGCATGTCTTTCTAATCTTGTCAGTGAGACCCGTTCTACAACTCACAGGGATACCCCAAAGGGCAGTTCACCCCATCTTGTCATAATATCTGGGGGTAGCAGAGTGAATCACCCTCTGCACTGCCCTGTCTTAGATGCTAATGTGGAAGGAGCCAACACCTGACTGAAAAGGACCATATTTCAGTGAGATGAACCCACCCACCCATGTGCATAAACATTTAGCTCACGTGTCTGAAGCATATGGACTGTTGTGCTTATAAGTTCAGTACTCAGCATACACCAAAGAAGGCAAGACTAGTTAAAACATACAGAGCAAAAAAGGGATCTTTTTCCTCATGTCACCACCCCTCTCCAGCACCACTGCAACCATCACAAGTATCACTACATACAAGTAGTTCAAGTGGCCCCAAGATGTCGTGGATTTACTCTCACCTCCAGATAGAGTATTAAATCAGCAGCCATGCCTCTGAAGTGAAGGTTAGCCATCACTCAGAAAGCTCCTGATGAGTTGCCAGTGGCTTCTAAATCAACATCTTCCCTATACGAAAATAAACTTTTAGGAACAAGCAACTCTCTAGTCAGCTGATGCTCGGTCAGCCCACAGACAGATGCTAATGACTTCCAGAAGGGAGAAGGGTCAAATTCAAAAATCCCCTAAATTTCCTGACCTAGAGGAGACCAATCTCATCATGGTTGAAAACAGTATCACCATTAACACCCCAAAATAGTGATTATTGTCATGTTTAGCACTGGTAATGAGACATATCCCTTGAAACTGTTTATATTTCTTTGTGTAAAGCATGACTGTCAGTCTGTGTGTTGCAGGAAGTGACATTTATTGAGCAGATTGCAATATGAGGTTGGACTACCACTTTACCAGGTGGGAAAGAATTTTACCTTAACAAAGGTTAATGACTTGCTGGCAGTTCAGCCAGGTCATTATCAGTGATATCTGTTTGCTGCCAGGGTGGGAAAGGATGGCCCCTGCCCACCAAAAAAGCCATCAGCATCCCTAGACAGCTGAAAGCAGACACTAGCCTTGGGGCAGCAATGTGGAAAATGTTTCCTGAATAAATTGATGCCGATAATCCCAGGAGTGAGAAGTGACTTGAAGCTCAAGAGAAGCCCAGGGGACCCCCGGGAAGGGGAAGTAAATTAAATGAGGTTTTCTGTCAGGAAAGAATATTAAAGACATGAATCTTAGGTAAAAAAGTCGGTCCTTAGATATGGCTCATTAGCTGAGAGTGAAAGAAGTCCCTCTTGAAGCTGATCCGCTGATAAGCAAATAAGTGCTTGCGCTTTTGTCTTCTTCCCCTGCCTCTAGGTCCTTTCAGGTTGCTGTTTGCATTTAAGCTCTGTAAATAGGCATAAGTGTCTGCTATGTGTTAGACTGGTGTTAAGGATGATGAGAATGTCTGAGGCACCTGGCAAACAATAAAGCTATTCCCTGTTGCATGGCTGTTGCAATCCTTAACCTTTTACACTAGTGCCCCAGCTGTGTGCTGAAATTCATTTTTGTGGGCATTCAGATGGAAAAAGAGGGCTTCCCCACACAAGTGCAGAGGCTGTATATTTAGGAATGAGAATGAGAAGGGTCTGTTTGGAGGTCTCCATGACCTGTATTAGGTGGGAAAGGGCATAACATTCCAGCAGAAGAGAGTGTCCATACCCCCAGGCACATGTTAGCAAATAACATTGCATTCCAAGTAACAAGTCTCCAATGAAATGAGTAATAATGTAAAAGTGGAAGATTGGCTGATTTTCTTTTTCTATAGTAATTTGACTTGGAAGAATTCTGCATGTTGCCATGGTTTAGCTTATCAAGTGTATGACAATATCTTTAAGGTGATCATGACCTTAATTTTGATCATTTCAGCTGCTACAAAACTCAAAGTATTAGTGGACCCTCAAAATTTTGTCCCAATGGAATGAAGGACTTAGGAAAAAATAACATTAAGGAGTGCATGTACCAGGCTCTAAGCCGTATTTAAGGTCTATATTAAAGACTCCCTTAAAGACCTATTTGTCTTACTGGTATTTTCCTTTTCACTAGGTGGGATTGACTCCATGTGCCTTATACTCTCTTAGCTATTCTCCTAGTCTGGAGGAGTTGCTGCTCTTTCCTTTTTGCCATAAATATGTAGCTGTAGCCTACTTGTGAGGTCCTTGGCTGCTTGGCAGGACTTCAAAATAAGGAAGGCAAACTGGAGGAGTGTATCGTCTTTCTTGCTCTTCTGTAGCCTGTTTGGATTCCCATGGCAGAGCCACTGATGGTTACTGAGTTTTTCTCCAGTTCAGCAGTCTTAACAAATGCTGAAAGAGGCCAGCTGCCTGCCTATGTGTTGGCAGTGGCGAACCTCACCCCAAACTTTCTGGTGCTTCCTCAGCTCCCAAGACCTTCTGTGATTTATGGATGCACATGGGGAGTAAAACCCTAAACATAACAGTGCTTTGGAGAGACGATTTCAAATTCGCATCTGCAAAAAGTTACTGGCAGCTGAAACACTAAGGAAATTCAGCTCTGATCTCAGTCCTCAAGCCTTTGGCTTGCTGTGGTGTGATAATTCATTTGAACACCTACAGCCTCGGAGTAACTAAGTGGGTATGAGAGTGTCTGCAGCTCCTGGGCACCTGTTGGTTTCAGTGTCAGAACCAGAAGAGGCTTATTAAAAGACATGACGTAGTCCATTTATTTTAGTCAAGAGTTTTCAGCCATGCCATTTGATTTGTCTGTGAGTGACAGTTTATACAGGACAGTTTCTTATTCAACTTCAGTCTTCTATTGTTGTAGATCATAATCTTATCTTGTTTGTTCCACAACCCTCCATCCAGTTCACCCTCCTACACCAGCATACAGTTGCTTTATTTTTAGATAATTAACCTTTTCTTTTGCCAGCAGTAGATACAGTGCAGGGCTTCATAATTGATGTGCTGTTGTCTCTGACTTCTCCACACACCCATGGGGGCTTTCAATCATTGTTAAGAGCCGAGTCTCGGTTTCAACCCATGACACAGTGCTGCCTTATTATTTACCCTGAGTAGAAATGCAGCAGAAATTGATGAAATGAATGGTTATTATCTGGAATTCAGATGCTGAATGATGTGCCCAAATGAATTTTTAAAAAGGCGGAGGTGCACAATGGCTGCTAACATCAAATAACACTCAAAAACATAGCTCTCATTAGGAAGTGAACATCTGTCTGTAACTGGATTTTCAGTGCGCAGTTAGCAGAAAAATGTGAAAGATTTTATTGACTAAAACACTTTTGAAGAAGTGTGTTCATTAAAGTAGCATCTAAATATTGAAATAAAGTGCCCAAGTCTTCATGTAGAGACAAGAAGATTAGCAAGGTCCTAGGAAAGTCCTGTCCTGCAAGCCTAATTTCAAAAAGCAGGCCTTGGAAATCAGTTTATTGGATATTGGCTGAATAGAACTTTTATTCTGGGGCGCAGGGGCTTTTAATCTTCAGATCATTGAGGGATTGGACTTTTATGAGAGCTGTAAATAGGATGTGATTCATGAATGTACATCATCATTTCTTTGTACTCATGAACACTTGGAAAGTCAGTGTGACCTGGGATTGTGTCTGATTTTTCTAGGAAACAGGATTCTGTACTATATCAGAGTCTGACATTGCAGGTGTAATGTAATTTGTTATGCAGCTATCTTAAAATCTGCTGCTGACTCTGTTCCCTTAATTTGAGTTAACCTGCACTTTGTATAGAAGTAAACAGTATGTGCAGAAGAGGGAAGAGGAAATCCTTTGCTTTGTTCTGCCACGGCCAGGGGAGTTCACAGGCTGTCTCCGGATTCCTTTTCAAATTCATCATTGTTCCCAGTCCTTTAGACAAATACATGACTTTACTGCAGTTGTCAGGACCTATGGAGACTCACAGGCCCAGTTTCCTGGAAAATGAAGGTGAGATTATGTCAGAGCAAGTTGCTGATGCCCAAGACATCTATGTGAAGTCTTTTTTCCTGCTGTGAATGGTCATTCCCTAAAGTAGGAAAGAGAGAGAAGACTGTTCACTTACCCCAAAATGCAGCTGAGCCATCACACCAAACCCCTAAACTCAAATGCTCTTTACACCTTCTCTTTGCCGTGCCTCTGCAGAGCGCAAGTTTGCCAACAGCAGCTGTGAACCAGGGAAGGTGTCAAATTGGAAAACAAGCAACAATGTGATCTGTTCTCCATCATCTCCAGGTCTCTCCATCTTCATACCCCCTACCTGCACCAGCCCTATCTCAGTGACAACACACGTTGACAGGGAGAAACTATGCTAAGGGGAAGGGCGAGAGACCTTTGCCTCAGCCTTGGTCTGCAAAGCCCGTCTGGACTTTTGTTGAGCCATCCAGAGACACGCCTGCCCATGCTGAGTAACTGCATTTTGTTGTGGTTGTTATAAAATACACTGGAAACATGTGTGCCGTAAAACTCTGGCATCTCAGTCTGTGTGGATTTTTTTGCTGGTTTATTGCGATTTAACAGGCCAAAGGAGACATTTCAATGAGGAGCTGTGGCTCTCTTGTAGTTCTCTATTTACTTCAATGAGCTACAGAAATGTGTATCAGTGTCAGAGCAAACAGAGAGCTGCAACAGATTCAAAGGGAGTATTTTGTTCTGGCTAAATCACCCCAAATGGCAACTCAGGCTAGCATCCCCTCCCTACAGAATATTACCAGGTGGCTTGTGAAAAGGGGGTTCATCTCTAGGGGAGAATTCAGTGTCCAGGCAATACCTAATGAGGAATGTCAGTCTTTCTCAGCAGTACTTTGTGGATATTCTATCTGTCAGAGTCACATTACCCTAACTACTCATGGGACAAGTTTTCTGCATTGCCCAGGGTTTCTGGCTATCTATTTAACTATCTGAGTGGGTTATCTCTGTTATCTGCAGCAGCACTTAGGACCTGATTCTGTATAAAGCACCTAGGAGCAACCTGAGGTTTTGCAGGATCAGTCAGTCTATGAGTTTATGGACCATCTTGCCTTTGTTGCATCCTCTTTGTGCTGCCCGGACAATCAGGAGCTGATCAAGGAAAGAAGTGGGATATGTCAGGTTTCATTATCCCCCTAGTTCCTGACAAAGGATGAGGATTGAGCAGCCGAGTTCTCACAGTTTTCAGCTTTCATAGGCCTCTGTGCACAAAGCAGTGTTTAAAATGTTGCTTACATTCACCCCTTAAAATAGGAGAAGTCTGTGCCTCTGAGAGAAGGTATAAAGTGTTTTGTTTATTCAGTGAAAGATAGCAATCATGAGCGTTAGGTTGGGTTTAAAAGCCTTGGACTTTATTAGGGAAATTGACTTCAGTTTAATAGGAAAGAAAGGGAGAGGTGGATGGGGTGAGCGGAACAAGAAGGAAATTTCAAACAAAAATATTCCAAGACCTCTTATTCATGAGTTTAGCTCTTGCCTGTTAAGCTTAAACAACCTTCCATTAACATTCCTTATTGAGTACTGTGAATGGAAAAAGCAAATAAACATTAGTCCGTGGCCTGATGTGTTGTCAGTGATGCTGTTCCTGATCTTTGTTTTTCTCTGTCAGTGAAAGGGAAGGTGCCAGCGCCACCACTACTTGCCAGCCTGGTCAGACTCAGGGCTACATCTCTGTACAAAGCAGGCAAGAGAAAAAGCTTTGTTTCACCTCCATGCTGCCTAGACTGGGGACTGTTGTGGGGGATTATAAAATGCACTCCACTGGCTGTTGAAGGAAAGCCTTCTGCCATCATATCCTACATGACCTTTCCTGAGCTGCTCAAGCTCTGTTTTGCAAAGTCAGCAGGGTTTTCTGGAACCCACCACTTTCATCTGAAGACCTTCACAGCTGTAACGAGCAAGGGCATCTCTTTAATTTCCAGCCTGCATTTTATTAACCTACTTGTTCTTATGCCAGAATTCACCATAGTAGTTCCTCTCTCTCTCTCTCTCTCTCTCTCTCTCTCTCTCTCTCTCTCTCTCTCTCTCTCTCTTTCATGTGTGCCCCCTCCTCCTCTGCACTGTCTTGAAATACATGGACATCAGTTATATCCCTTTTCAAGATTTTACACTGAATTAGGTAAAACCCTCTAGGCCCTTCTTGTGAAACAATGTCTCACCAGGTCCCTAGCAGGACTCACTCAGCAGACTCATGTTGCTGAGTACTTTACCCTCTGTCCCATAAATACTTGTACTTTTCGTTTCTTGTCTGGGTGTTTGTCTTACCACTGACATTGCTTTCTCCATTTCTGTATCTTCCTTTGCCTTGCTTTGCACAAAGTGATGTGTAGGTAAGACGCGTCCAGTCTAGCCCTTTCACCTCATAGTTTAAATTTCTTCTTATCACAAACAATATTTGAAGATGAGTTAAAGAAACTTTCTCACACAGAAAACATATTTAGGAGCATCCCAGGCCTGTTTCAGTCTTCCCCAGATTCTTGACATAAAAATTTAGGCATATGAATATGCTCTTTGTGAGCACAGGGTGACAAAATACCCCATATATTTATTGAAAAGTCAGACCTTGATTTAGATGCTTAAATATAGGTGTCTAATACAATTTATGTTGCCAGAGATCATCTAAGACACCTTCACTAAGCTTGCAGATATGACACAGGACCTACAAGAGCACCACACCATTCTGGAAAAGCCTCTCAAACTTGATAAGGATCCTCAAGGGCATCTCAAGGACCTTGGATTTCTAGTCTTCACTAACAGAATCAGAGCAAAGAGCACAGAGCTATTTGGGTCACCTACACCTGTCTTCCAGATAACTGCAGGCCCTGCTGACAGTGGAGTCCAGTGGTAATGAGCAACAGGAGCTGTTGTGCTGGCAGTGGCAGGAGTTCTGACACACAGTTCCCACGCGTGCATGCAAGTTGAAGGTACTCAAATAACTTGTGCCTGGGCTGAATGTCAGTGTATGGGGGCTTAACATAGGCTGGGGGGCTTTGCGGAGGCAGTTTGGAACATCCATTAACTGGATAAGGAATTTCTGCTCTTGAAATCAGATGCTTCCAGTGAGATGGTATTTCTATGAAGGAGTGAATGAGGAGTGGAGAAAGACAGCAAAGACAGCAGGAATTGAGCTGTTGTATGGGATCTTGGGTTATAAAACAGCTGGTCATGGCAAATATTTGTGGAGGAATGCATTATCAATCCATTACATTTCAATTAAAATATAGTACTGGCAAAGGTAAACTGCTAAGTAAGATTTTTTTTATTATTTATTTAAAAGGCAGAAGTCTTGATGAATTGAAGGAGCTACTTAGCAAAGACAGCTAATCTTAGGATTTGAATGTGTGTGTGACAATTTCAACCAACTATAGAAAATACCTTAAACTTCTATTCCAAGAAAGAAGAGAGAAAAACAAGCAGAGAAGGACTGCTAACATGAATAATCCAGGGGTAAAGAATCCTGGAAACAAACAGGGAACAGAGAGGGGAAAATGGGAACATGACAACAAGGAAATTCTCTTAAAAGTTATAGAGCTACAAGCAAGACTTTGCAATCTCCAAGTGAACCTAAGACTTCAAAATTTGTGAGAAAAGGATGAAACCTTCACTAGTTAAATAAAAAATGAGAAAGTAAGGAAGTTGAGCATTATAAGGTGAACATTAAAGATATTGTATCTTTGTTTTCCAAACCTAAGTGAATGTGTTGCCTCTATTTTCAAGAACTTGATGAGGAAGGTAGTGGTTAATGCAAATGAAGTTATCTACATGGAGCTCAGGTGCTTATGAATCGATAAACAGATTACCTCCAGCACTGCACATTGAAAGAAACAGCAAAAAAACCCCCAGGTTTTGTACCAAAGTAAAATTCTCAGTTTAGAGGTGATATTGTAGAAATAGATTACAGCAATTGTAATATCTATGTTTTAGAAATATGAAAAATGTGGCATGGAAAACCACAAGCTTGTTCATGTGATCTCAATCAACCACAGTTCCTTACAATGAAATAAAATAATGTGGATAATAGGTAAATGACTGAAATGCATCATTTGAAATGGGACTGCATAGGCAATTATTAGGTGAACAGGAGGGGATTAGCAGAAGAAATGTAATAGAGAACCAGCTAAAGATGTCAAAAATGGGGCTAGTATTGAAAGTTAAGGCATTATAAGGGAGGCACTTTCTCTGATGTGAGATATTTCTTGAGAAATATTTCTTGCCAATGCAGAGAGAAATCAGAGAATCTGACTAAAATGGGATGTGAATTAAGGTTCGAATAACAAAAGTGTCTGCCGTCAGCTTTTCAATAACTGAAAGGCCAGCTGACTAGAAGCCAACTCCAGTGAAGAAGCCATGAGAAAGACAAATGTAATCTTACAAATATCAGTATATCAAACAAAGATAGGAAAGCAAGTATACCATTTTAGAAGACACTGGTGAAATTTTACATGAAACATCTCAATTAGGTACAGTTAGGATTTTTTTGTTGGGTTGTTTTTTTTGTTTGTTTGTTTGTTTTTTCATCAAAGTTAGAGTGGGTGACCAGGATGCCTTACAGCATGTTAGATTTGTTTGTTCAACCAATGGTGGTTTTGCTCTCCCCAGTTTTCTTCATGTGACTCAGATTGTCTCCTTCACACATACATCCCGGTAGATCCTGCCAGCACTGCCTGGTGACAGTTTGCCACCTCTGCCCTACCTCTGCTTTCCACATGATTTTATGTCCCAGATACCAAGCGTTACTTGTCTGGGAAATGGTAAGTCATAACTGTGGACTGACACGTGGTATTTGTAACTGCAATGAAAGTTATTTTAAAAGTGTCTCTGCCTCTCCTACTCACTGCATTACAGAGAGAGTGCAGATAGGAGTGCATCTGAGGCATGCTAGTGGCAGTGGGCTGGGCTGGTTCCCACTCAGGTTTTTGCCCTTCTGCATTTCTCTTGCTCACCCATTGTATCCTGATACAACACTTCAGGAAAAAACACTTGCTTTGGCGGGCTCTGCAGACTGTTTGACTTGATGATGTGTGGTCATAAAACCATTCTAAAACATTTTCTGCCAAAGATTAGCATGTGGATTCATGTTAGCTCTTCCTGAATTACTTTACAGAATTAAAAAACAAAGGATATTTTCAGGTTTTAAACTTCAAATTGAGACTCTTGAGAAAAGACCAGAAATAGCTATGAAATCACTACAGATAAAAATTAATGGCTGGCACAAATTTTGGTGCAAAGGTAAATCACAGAAGATTCATCTGCAGGTCTTCTGGTACACTAGACTTCTTAAAACAGAAAGAATTGGAATAAGAGCCAAGAGTAAAATTCTGCAAAATTTAGCTACAAGAAACAAGGCCCCACCTGAGAAACAGAGGACAGTCTGTTGGAAGCAGTGACAAGCTGTCATGTCAAGTGCATGGTAAGGAGAACTAAAAAAGTAGTTCTTGCTTATATAAACAGGCGGGTGATGAGTAAGGAACATGGTTCACTCCTGTGAAAATATATCTGGTGCCGGTAGTCACAACTTCAGCAACAATTTCATAAGGGAGGAGACAATAAAGAAAAGTAATAAAGAATTACTCAAGGGCTGGGAAAAATGCCTGCAAATGAGAGGTTGTAAGTTTATCAAAGAAAAGACTGGGAAGTGACTGTACTAGAGTATGCAATTACATAGAGTCAGTAAAAGGTGTTTCTATTTAATTGCAACACGAGATATGAACAGGTACTTAAGAGAAATGCAGGTTCCTGACCCCAGTGCCAGTGTATATGGGTGAATTGGTGTATATGGCAGGCAGGTGGCCCAACTATATAATTTAATAGTTCCTCTTAATCCTAAACCTTTCAATACCAGAGCAAAGACCTTTTTCCATTCAGGGTTCCTATCACTCACCAGAAGAAAGAGCAAAAGTCCTCTGGAAGACTTTCCACTGGCTTCAAGGACTGTGGGCAAAGGCCACAACGTAGCAGTGGCACACTTCTCTTTACAGAAGTATCAGTGGCCTGAGAAATATCTGTGCTTCCAGGGTTGTGAAATTAAGAATTTGAAAGGCACATCAGTGCTGCTTTTCCAACAACAAAGACTTGGAAAAACTCACCCCACCTATGGTAAATCTTACATGTCCTGAGAGGAATGCTGGGACTCTACTGACAAGACTGTGAGCATTTCTGAGGAAATGAGCTCTTCCCATTTGTTTTCTAGCAGGCATCTTAGGACCAATGTCTTCTATACATTAACATTGATTTGCAATTTTTGGGTTTTTGGTTTTTTTTGGTTTTGCCAGGGCTTAGCTCACTGCATTGCCCTATCCTCAGGTAAAACCATGTGAGCTCCACTGTGCTGCGCAGCTGGGGAGATGTGCTCCTCTCGACCCTTGCACAAAGCCTGAAGGTCAAAGCAGTTAGGAGCTCCTCACTGGGACTGACTAGCTAATTACCAGCTTCAATTTCATGCACTGTTTTTATCCATTTAACTTCTAAAGAAATACTTTGATGCTGTATTTAACAGAAAAATTCCAGTTCATGCTCAGCGGCTTTGCAAATCCCCTTTGCCATAAGAGGGGTATTTTTTTCAGGAGGCTGAGAAACCTCTTTGTGCTAAGCTGTTATATTCAGTGTAAGGTGCTATAGCAACAAGAGTACATTGCATCTTTCACCACTGGGGCTTTAAAACAGCCAAGTTCTACTTACACATGTGCCACAGAAAAAGATGAGGATGAGGTGCAGATTTCTCTGTCCCAGCCCTACACTGCAGTGGGACACAAGAGGTGGGTGAAGGGACACAGTTCCTGTTATGGTCAGTGGTGGAAGGTGTCAGAGGAGGTTGCCTTCTGAAGTCCTCTCACAGCCATTGTGGATGCTAAATTTAGGCAATTGAACTAGATGTTAAAACTGGTAAATCATGCAAGGACAAGAAAAGCAGTTGGAGTCTAATGCATCTCCACCCCATAAAATACACCAGAATTTCATCAGACTTGCTTCTTTGAGGAGTGTATTCTTAGGACCATGTATAGGACAGCATAGGGTAAAACATGTGTTTAATCCTAAGTGCATAGGTGTTTTAGCCCTGTTCACTGGGTGCACCAAGAGGAGGGAACCGATTCCCTGCAGCACTCTGGTGGATGTAGCCAAGAAAGATTATGGGTAACCTCTGTGTGGCAGTGATCACCATCCAGGCTTGTGACCCTGATTTTCCTCAATTATGTCATGAGGATGATTATTTTTCCCCCATTCTGCCTGAAGACATAGTTCCAATCTGTCCCAGCTGAAACAGCTCAGTTTGGCCTGGCAAAGAGTAGCCAGAAGATTTCATTACACTGAATGTTTAACTCTGATACTGAGCATCTGAATGAACCCTTTCTTTCTCCTTATAACTATAAACATAATGCAACCTCCTAAATACCATCTTCTTCTACTTTCACAGCACTGCTGAAGGAGCCTTTGCCAACAACCTCACCAGCTAATAGCAGGAAAATCTCCATGTGATTTCATAAAATCAATATGAAGGGTAGAGAATCTCCTGCTGTTCCCCGGAGAAGTTCCTTGGGCGCTAGTGCATCTGGAGGCTGAGATGTCCAAATGCTGGTGTGGGATGGAGCTAAGCTTGGAGGGGCTTGGAGCTGGGTTGTGTCTACTCATACAGCAAAGTGATGTCTTCTCTCTGGTGGGTGGTTCTTTACTGGGGCTTCTTTCCATGGAAACTTCAAATAGAAGGTTGGCCTTTTTTTGTCCCTTGCTGCAGAAAAAAAAGGCCCAAGTGGCATAGGGAGATCAATATCAAGGTCTCTGTGCTTTCTTATTTTTTCAACTAAACTACCAGACTTTGGAGGCTTTAGTAAATCCTTCTATTTCAGCATCATTTCAAAGCATGAGTAAGAGTCCTAGGGCTTACCTATGACCTAAATGCTCAGAAGTGCAATTTTGTTTCCTTAAAATTCAGATCCAGCAGTTTCAAGCCACCACAGAATTTACTTAAGCCTTGTCAGGTTCTGAATTATTCATTTAAAAAGTGTAAATAATCTTTACTAAAATGACTGCCCATGCTGGAGAGGTGTTTACTAGGGGGAACTAGGAGCAGAGACATAATTGCCTTTGGATAGTACCCCCTCACACCTCACAGAGTGCCTGTCTCCTCCTGACTATTTGAAAGTCTACTGCATTCTCACTTTCTGTGTATAATGCGGGGTAATAAAGAACAAAGAAGAGGCAAAGAGCAATGAACTGCTCCTGAAAATGGCTGGAAAACTGCAGTCAGTCTGCCACAGCCCACTCCCACCCAGACCCGCGGCAAAGGTTAACAAAGTCAGAGTGGATTGCAACACTCCTCTGGAGCAGAGTGCCTATGTGCTGCCATTCAGCAGCTGTGCCCCATGAAGGAAGGAAAGGTCTGAAGCCTTAACTGCCACAAGAAAACCTTCCCTACAAAGAAAACACAGAAGCAAAAAGGTGAGAGCTTAAACTCTGACACCAGTGACTTTAAGCCATGTCTCAATAAGGCAGGCGGAATGTCTGGCCAGTATGCTGTTCAGAGGTGATATCAAGTATTGATTTATTTCCAAGAAACCTTAATTACATTGTTCAAAGTCTTGAAAAAGACAGAAGGTCTTGGAGTTATCAGCAATTTGACACCAGGCAATAGATAACAAAACCCATCAGTGATTTTGAACTGTTTTAATACACTTTCTTGGTATGATTCTCAGAAAGAAAAAAAAAAAAAAAACTACCACCAAAAAAATAGAAGACAATCATCACCAGATATTCTCTTTAAATCTAACCAACCAGCACAGCAAGCTGGCAGCAACTTGTTCCATTATCTCCTCACATTGTCGATGCGTTATGCTTCACTTATCTGAACAGATGAGCAGATAACCTCTACTTCCAGAGCATTCTTTGGATTTTTTTTTTTTTTTGGTGTATTGAATTAGTGATGCAAATCAAATTTTCTGTAACAGGCCTGCATTTCATTACCAAAGGAGCACTTTCTATTTGGATTAACAAGGCTGCATTGTGTCACTGCCTGATGTAAGGTGCAGAAATGCCCAATTTATCAGAATATTAAATGCAAGAGCCTGTTGCGGTTTTTCTCTACCCTACAGAATGTACATTTGCAGTTCTGCAGCTGAACTCCCTTCATCAAACACCTCATTACCTTGGCAAAGTGAAGGGAAATAGCAACTTAAATACTTCAGGAATATACTGGTTATACATTAACCCATGAGTCTGTAGCTGTAGGTCTCAGGGAAGCACCACAGCGTATCAGTGGTTTAATAGAAAATCAGATCAGAAAAAAAGATATATTTCTGTTGATTTGGGAGGTTTCTCCTTACAGAAATGAATGTGAGGGAAGAGGAATGGTGTTGGTAAGGAATCCAATCTATTTCTATACTGGGGTACCCAAGAGCATTTCTGAGGTGTGTGCTCCCCCTCTGTGCTACCCACTCCCTTCAGGGTCTGTTGTCCCCAATGGGTGTGTGGGCTGAACAAAAGCTCTGACATAGTTTGAAAAGTCTCTCATCTGCACTTCCAAGGGAATACAATCCCACAGTATCCCTCATGCTATTCCACTGGCCAATTTAAAGAGAGATTGAGAAATCAAGGTTTTCTTTCTGTATGAGTAAAATCTTTCTGAGTTACCTTGTAAAGTTGCTTGTTCCTTTATGAATGGTCTATCTTATATAAATCAGTGTGGGTAATTTTTATCTACTTAGCAAACATGTTTGAAGTGGAACAAACATGTTTGAAGTGGAACAAACATGTTTGAAGTGGAACAAACACTGGAAATTACAGATGGATAGACCAGTAAAAGGAAGCACCTACATACACTGGAACAATCTTCGCAGTCTTGCTAACTAACATGCCATCTCTTGTGAGATTGTCCATTTGCAGTGGGATTGCCAAAGAAGAGAGAACTAAACTGCAAAATATCTGTGCAGTGGGGATAATGCATAATCCCTTTACCAGAGGGTGACTAGGAATAGGATACAGGTCTACTGAGGCTTCAGAACTGATATTTTATCTGTAAAGCCCTCTGCTTCAGAGGAATCATTACACAGAAATTCTGCACCCCTCAAAACAGAAGATGCTCCCAAATTCATTTGGAAAGCCTTTGTTGTTGGTAACATTTTAGCTGTGACAAACAGGGAATAGTTGCCATCAATCAGCTGAGAAGCTGCCCCACAGATGAAAAGGCTGGATAGGATGGTAAACTCTGATTTTATGGCTCACATGCTGTAAAGCTTTGCTGTGTTCAGGACAGATATACCCACCACATGCATAGGAAATAACAGTGCAGTGGGCTGCTGTGTGCAAACCCAGAGCTGTTATGCAAGACTTACTTTTCCAGAGAACTGTAAACTCCAGTGAACTGTGTATCTTCTCTGTCTGTTGTTGTTTATGTGCCTATTGATTTGTCTATCCATCCATCCACCAAAAAGAAACTCACAGCTAGAGACTTCTCAAATGTGGTACAAATATTTCTATATTCCTATTTCCATTCTCCCAGGAGATATTATTCTAGCAGTTCACAAAACTCTTTGTCAGTATCTATAAAGTAAAAAAAACTTAATTGTGCAGAACAGGTAGTTATTTGTTTTTGGCACTCTGTCTATGGGTTATGAACATGGTCACAATTTACTAGCAACTTACTTTTGGGGTGAAAATTGTAACAGTCACGGTGGATGTTTATTGCACTGGAACAAAATTCACTGCATTTTCAAAATGTATCTTCATTCGTATGTACGGCTAATCACCCATTTAACCAAAGGGGAGAGCTACTGCAGCAAACCACATGGGCCCTGGAACAACAGGAAGGAAGAGGGTGTTCTTGTGACAGAAGTAATGGGAATAGGTACAGTTCAGGCTCTTTGTTGCTTCTAGTCTGCCCTACAGAAGATTCTATAGGGATGCAAGGAGCAGATGGGATCATCAAAGATACCCAAATCTCACTTTAAATCCCTTTGGAGTTCCTTCCCAGTGCAGAAACATTTGAGCATGCCAGCAAGTCTTGTCCATGCCAGTGAGCTTTGAAGACCTAACTTTGAGGGTCCTTGGCCCAGATTGGTAGACATATATAACTCGCACTGAAACAAGACTAAACAGGAATTACTGAGTGATAAAGTGAGCCTCTGGTGTCATTTTCTTATTTTCATTGTCTAACTCAAAAAGGTATGGAGACATAACATTGGGGCACTATCAATTGCAAATCATTTTATGAGATCAGCATGGAAACTATGGCAGGAAGATCTAGTGGTACATCACTCAAAGACAGTGGGCAATAAAATGTTCTTGATATTTGAAGGTATTATGTACAAACAGACTTGCATAAAAATAGTTTTAAAGGGGATACAATTATTTTAATTATGTCCCTAAGCTGGATCTGAACAGGTGCAAGTGGCAAGTTGTATTTCTGCAAGTGCTTCAGACCTTTCAAAATAATACATTGTCGGAATTTGTGATTGTCCTGAGAACATTAGCTAACATTAGTTGGCATCCTGGCAAGGATCAGGCCTGAGTAGAATAAAATCTAGTGACTATGGAGGTCAAATAAAGCAGTTAGCAATTTCTACTTGAAGGAAGCAGCCCACGGAAAGACACAGTCTTTTTTTTTTTTTTCTTTTGTGGTAGCTAAATTGCATTTGATCCTTAGCCAGGCTTTATCTGTGTGTGTGGTTTTCCTCAAGACCAGCCTGTATTATGCAGACTTGCACACTGGCCCCTCTTCTTTCCTGTAACTGGTGTGATTTACATTTGTACCTGTCCTGGGCAGAGGTACAAGATTACCCAAGCAGCAGCATGGCTTTTCTTCACTCAACTGGTCTAAGTGCAAACGACTCTATGAAATGAAAAGTCAGAAGAGTTAGGCCATATATCACATTTTGTTCCCAGTCTTAAGGCTCTGAAGAATAAATAAAAAATATGTTTTCTGAAACCATGACTCTTATCTCAATTGCCCAAGATTAATTTCTATTGTTCCCTTCCTTCCTCCCCTACAGCCTTTTGGGCTCAACTGCCTGAAACATTTCTTATCTCTCTTCCTAAAATGGACCATATCTCCCTCCTGCCTCCACTTTCTCACAAGCGTTTGCGCAGCCATTCCTCTCCATGGAAGAAAGCCCCACAGGGGTCTGCTCTCATGATGACTGGCAGAAGAATCAAGTTGTTAAATTTCCGGTTTGAATTCACCATTGCCCCTGCTTTACAGTCTCTTGAGATTCTCTGAGAGAAAGATTCGCATGGTCTGAGAGGAAGCCCTGCAACAGCGACCAGCCTGTCCATCGCGAAGTGGTCACCTCACCAATTGTCTGCATTTGTGCTCTGACATTAACTGAAAATGCATGTAAGATCATTGCACACAGGAAGGGAAGACAGGGGTACAGCTGTCTAAAATCTGTTTGGAAGGCCAATAGTGGCAGGCGTAAGAGAAATGTTGCCTTGCACCTTGATCTTGCCAGTTCTTTACACACTGTGAGAGCTATGTCCATTGCAGACCTGGGAGAGCCACAAGATGGAAAGACATACAGGATTTCTCTGAAATCAGCTACATGTGGATTGTACTGCTGTACAAAAATCTGGGAGTTGTACTGGGTGCTGCAGCATGTGTGCTAGAGAAGTCCACTTGGAAACACTCATAATACTCTTGCATTCAAAGCAGCAAGGAACATGTGCACTGAAACCACTTACTCAGTGGAAAGGAAAGGAACGGAACATAAACAACAGGCTCAGGGCTTGCTTTTGTACAGTTTAGAAGCAGACTTCCTGTGTGATAAAGAAAACTGCTGTGGAGTTTATGGTTTGATCCTGACCTACTCATACCTCCAGGTTCCCAGGAACTTCAGTGGTCATTTGCAGAAGGGGCCAGATCCTCTGGCATTGCCCAGGTGCCCATTTTTGCATTATGTTAATTAACACATTCGACACAGACATTTTTCAATCATGTCTTCTGCTAATGATACAAATATTAAGTCAGAAGTTGAAAGGCATCAAATTAGCTAACTGGATCCCTTCATTTGAGGATGACTTGTGATTGCCCCTTCTGTGAGAAAACACAACATTCTGTAAAAGACTGACAAATAAGGTTATAGGAAGTAATTTTCATTAAAATTCTTTTAAATTCCTGTTAGTATTTGAAAATGAGAAGCCTATTTAAATTAATTTCATTTCCTTTCACCCATTGCTAATTTTATTTATGTTGCAATACTTTCAAATAATATTTAACTAGTATGCAAGCAATAGATTTGCAGATTGTAGGTAGGTAGAAGGAGAATTTATGACCCAGAGGGAGCTGTAAGTCAGATCAACCAATCATAAATGAAGTGCTGTGTGTTACTGGTCTTTGAGACTTGAAACCCTAGTTAACAAATATGATGATTTAGCCCATAAACCAATTCCACCCTAAGACAATGCAATTCCTTTATTAAAGGGTTTCTTAAGAGAATATTAAATACATTATATAACAGCAAGATTCTTTTACTTAGCAAATAATTCCAGAAATTCAAAACTGTATCAAACTAAGGTTTTACTGGCAATCCCATATCTCCTTCATAGAAACCATATTTATTATTTTTGAACTAGGTTTTTAGAAAGCAGTAATAACATATTGGAAATGTACATAAAATAAAATTAGTCAAGCCTTTCTTGAAAAAAAAAAAAAGACTGGACATATTTTCAGGTATGTGGATACATGCCATTATTTAACAGAAATCAGGATATGGAACACTGGAAGGGATCTCAAGACATTTTCTGGGTTAGCTGTTCCTAGGCTGTGGGACATTTATCACTGGGGATATATAAAATAATTTCTAGGATATTCATGAGGGCAGCTCTCCTTTTCTTGAGATAGCTTATTAATGAAGACAGTTACAAAAAAGCCCATAGATAATACCGAAAAAATGGGCATCATTAAAGATACCAGGAGTGTAGGACAGTGGTGGGAAACCGGAGAGAATGGCACAGGATCTTAATTTCACTTGGATGGGTATATATGGTAAGAGGAGAATAAAAGGCCAGAAGCAACTATCTTGCTCATTACACTATTGTGACACCAGCAAACTCACCCAAAAATCTCTTAGGAGAGGTTTTTCTATGAACTGTTCTCTAACCAGTTCTTGGAAAACCCAGTAAATGTGACTGCTGTATTACTTCAGCCTTTTTCTTTCCAATGCCTTTCCTGATCATGCCTTATTCCTTAGGGCTTGATACAGAAAAGTCTGAGACAGGAGATTCAAAGAGTTTTCTCCACCGGCTCCTCTTGGATTTCATCGATTTCCTGGCTGTGCTCATGCATCTGTGAGCCACTGAGTGCAGCTGTTTTGGTCTATGTGCAATGACAGAAATGGAGGTCTCCTGTTCAGCCCAAGCCACAGCTCCCTCCCTTTCACCTTCTTCTTTGCCCCAGGTTCCTTTGGGCTCTGCTTCCGTTCTGTCTCTATAAGATTCAACGCCTACAATTCTCAGGACTGGAAAACTGGCTCAGGTCAGTGTGTTCCCCAGAGATCCCTCAATTTACGTCTGTGCACAGTAACCTTTAAATGCTTTTATGTGAAACAGCATCTCTGTTCAGTGGTTCTGCCTGTGGAGCAGGTACCAGGTAGTGAGACAATGTCCATGAAGTCTTTGCCGTGGATGTGCAACAGCAGCAACCCCAGGCCTTAGTGGGTGCTTTGGAAAACACCTTTGGTCTCAGAAAGCTGTGAGATCTGATATATGTCCATGTAGAGGCTGAGGACCAACCACCATAAAGACAGATACAGTAGGAGGTCAAGTTGGTCAGTCAGGCCTGGTACAATTTTTTCTAACCACTGTCTCTTCCTCATTCTATTTATCTTGCATTTACAAACTTCTGATTTCCTTTTCTGCTATTTTAGTAACCATCTATGCCTATATTTACTTTAGGAACCAAATAGTGCCTTTTTCTTCCTTTAAAGAAAACTAGACTGATATTCAAGTCTAACAGAGAGGTTTTCCTGAATTTATTTTCTTTCAGTGACTTTTAAATATAAGCCTCAGTCCCACTTCCTCTTTTGTATTTCGTTTTCATTCTCCAATTCTGATGTTTTCAGTAATTTCTAACTTTTTTCCTTCTTAACATTTTGTGTTGTATTGATGTACACTGAACTGGAGTCCACTGGCAGTGCAGCCACATTTCTTAACTACCTTTTGCAGACAGTGTGATAATAATTTATGAGCCATAAGCCACTTCACCACCATCTTCTTTCTGTTTTACTAACAGCAAAACTTGACTCATTTGCACTTGAGATTGTATATGTTACAAAATAACACGGGAGCAGAGCTTGTCAGAAAACGCCTGGAGAATCCAGTAATCTTATGGAATGGTCTTATTTAAAAACCAAAACTAAAACCAAAAAAGAAAACCAAACCAAAACAAAAAAACCACCAAAAAACCCCCCCGTTTCTCATCAGTTTGGGTGCTGTGAAGGTGCTACCTAATTTACACTGTGAACCCATTATTTTATTCAGCGTGACACATTTTCAAAAAGCCCTATTCACAGAAATCCAGGGATGGGAATGCAGAGGTTAGTGATGGTGCTCCATGTGGTGGTGAGAGGTCAGTGTCAGGTCTCTCCAAAACTCAGCCTGCTGGAAACGATGGCCAAGCTTTTGCCTTGTCCTTCCTGTGACACAGCAATCTTGGAGGCAGAAAAGTCAGCATCATTCCCAAGCCCATGTTTGCTGTGCCCATCCTCAGGTGGCTGGCGGAGATGAGATTGCTCAGCAGCTGTCTATTTTTTTCCTGCCAAGTGTAAATGGACCCAATTGCTTTCTTGCAGGCAGTCTTTACCTTGCCTATGTACCTTTAAATCAAAGGTATTTGCAATTCAGTAAGAGCAAAGTATAAATACAATGAAAGCCAGGAGCTCCTTTCAATATGGAAATGTTTCCCCAAGTGACTCAAATTAAATTTCATAAGAAGAAATCCATAGTTCCATGAAATTTATAGATGCATTATAAAAAAGAAGTATATTGCAGGTTACTTGATTTACTGTTGATTCTTTGGGCAGCACTCACCAGAGTAAAGGAGAAATGTGATTTGGAAATACACTGGAGGGGATTCAGCAGTATGCTGGCAGCATCAAGTTTCATCCAATTTGAGGGGATTTTCACTCTGCTTGGATACTGTAGCTAACTGGGTTTACTACGGAATTTCATTTTACTGGTTCTCCTGTAAATCTGAGAACTAGTGAAAATAAAAGCAAATATAGTGACTTTTGCCTCATTTGCACTCCCATTAAGCCTTCAGCTATTCTGACATAATTTGTTTCTCTTTTACCATCTCTGTTTTTATGGGTTGTGTATGGAGACTAAAGCTTCCTTACTGTGGGAGGACACACACAGAAACAGTCCATTGGGGAGTAATTGGAAAAGCGCCACAAATTGGATTTCAAATGAAGCCTTTCACCTGTGACCAGTTACTGGGTCTGCGCATGCACATAGATGAAGCTGACCTTAGGTGTTAGACCTAAAGAAAGGCTGTGGGAGGTTTGAGTGTATCTGGGCCCTTGGTCAACACCTTGCATTTGAAACCAGGACACCGCCACCTTGGAATTATGATAGGTTTGCATATCCTGTGTGCTAGACACAGCACTGGGTGCTGGCACCAGCAGCTTACATAGTAGGAGTTGCTGTTCCCTAGAGCATAAACTGGCATTAAAGGTAAGTGGGAGCCTGAGTGAGTTTTCCTGCCCACAGTGGTGGATGCATTCAGAAAAAAATAAAATAAAAAAAATATCCCCATTTCTCATTCCCATTAATGAGATCCCACACCTTTCACAAGGTACCAGAAGGGGAGAGCCAAAGGAGTCTGATCCTAGTGATCGCACACAGACAGGCTTGCTTAATGTAGCATGCAAAAAGCTTGCAACAACAAACCCTGAAGCCTGTGGCAGAGGTATTGGTGAGCAGTCGCTTGAAAAGGCGGAGAGCTTGTTAATGTTTAACAGGCAAGTCCTCATCTGACTCAGTGGAGTTGTGCTTTGTTTATCTAATCCCTAAATCCTTCAAGAGAAAAAACCTTCTCTTTTCTAGCCTATGACAAATAAGTGGAGGACCTGGAAGACTCTCGCTGAATTTTCTGTTTAATAGTAAAGCAGCCTATTCTACACAGTCTTCCCTTTATGAGATGACTGATTTGAGCAAATCTTCCCTCGAACAGGATAGTAAGAGGTAATATTTGTCTACCCTGAGGTTTGCAACTGGATTTGAGAACTGTCTTCAAATTACCATTTCTGCCAGACTCATCTGTAGTGGAACTCAGGAACAAATGAGGAGGCCATGTTTTGAGCCAGACTAAGTTTAATTTTAGACATGGACTTACAGTTCAAATCTAAGGCCAAACTATGCCTTAAGGAAATATAGCTGTGCGAAATGTGTAGCTTTTCTAGCTACTTTTCAATAACCAGACTTCTGATCTCTTCTTTGGAAAATACAGGCTTATCTCTTCTCCTGAAAATATTTTTTGTGGAATTCTATGGGCTTGTTCTCCCAATTTAGGCATCTGTGCAAAGGTACGCTCAATGTAGGATGGTACCAAAATACTGGCTAACCAAGGAAGGTCTTTCAAACCAAGTTAGACAATGAGTCTCAACCAAGTCTACTGGAGTAGGATCCAAAGTGTCAAATTTGGGGCACAGATTTTAGCATTTATTTGAAGTCTCACTTTCATGGCCCAGCTGAGGCAGAGTGAGTGTTATAGCTGTTCATAGCTCTGTTTCATAAAACCCAGGTCCAAAGTGGGACCACAAATGGTTTTGCTTGGAAGCAGTCTGTGCTGTGGGACACATTCCCTTGTGATGCAGGATGGAGCAACATCACCCTGTCAGAGGGAAAATACTCCATTCCTGATATCTGCTCTAATGGAGTTTATAAGAGTTATTGCGCTTAGTGAAGCCAGGAGTGCTATTTTTAGAGTATGCCACCAGTAATTCTGCTAGGTTTCTTTAACATAGAACAGTTATTTCCTTTAAAAGTCCATGCATGGTTTTACAGTCTCACTGCCCATCCATACTTAAGCTAATGCTTTTGGTTTTTCCTATGTATTCTGACTTTCACCTTTTCTGGTTGCCATGGTGATAGCAATACAAACATCTCCAGAGGATGAGCTACTTCCCTTGGAAGAAGAATGACTTATTCTATGCATCAGGACTGCAGAAATGTTTAATGAAATTTTGACCACATGGTAAGCTATTTTGGTGGGTCATAAAGCAGAAGTCAGCATCTGTGTCCAAGGTCATGTCAGTTCCATTGACTTTTATTTTATTCTTTTCCATTCTCAAGATTACATTTTGTTTCTTGCTCAGACCAAATCAAAGGTATAACTTATGTGTTTGGCAAGCTAAAGAATTATGTATAGATTAAGTAGGATATTTACTGCCAAAAGAAGTTTTTCATCAGATTCAGATCTAAATCAGCTTGATTATATTCTTTCATAAACATGTTTTAACCCCTTACCTTCCTCTCCATGGTGTTTTTCACATAAGAGTTTGAACAAAACATCTCAGCCCCTCCAGAGAGGACAGTCAGTTGTCAGTACACACCACAAATGCAATTCTATGTCTGATGAAACTGGAGGAAACTGTGCAAAAAACTTGATCGAAGTGTACATAGGAGATGAGTGCCAGAACCCGAAAAGGACCCCTGCGTGGACCACACAGTACCCAGTCCCATGCTCAGACTGCTTGAACACAATACTCTTCAGCAAACGTGTCATACAGAGTGTTGGTCTTCAAAGAAGCTTTGACATGATCAACAAAGATCTCGCAATGTTCCTGACTGGGAATAGCATCTCAGTGCCAGACGTATGGTACTGGATGGTATGTAGCAACCTTCCCACCACTGAGTCTTTGCAGGGTTAAAAAATCTCAAACTGTACTTGGCAGTGGGCTTCTTCTGAGCTTCTGCATTACACTCCTGTGGACTATCATTGTACCTGGAAAAAAGAAATATTTATTGCAAATAAATATTCAGTTTGGAGTCAGAAGAAAAAATCATTGCAATACAAAGATGGGCAGCCTCACCCATTGCATTTTTCTAGAGACAAACCGAGGATGGTATCCCTTCCCTTTTTCAACGTGCAAACAGTAAAAGCAATATGCTTTCAAATGCCCATAACTTCAGTCTCACTTTCTCCTATTTCTGGTCCCCACCCTGTATTCTGGAATTGAAGCTGGTGACGAGACTCAAAAGGAAATCAGAAGGAACAATATTATTATAATTTGGAAAATGTAAGAATAAATGTTGTTCCCTTAGGGAATCACTTGTGTGACACAATGGAAAAAAAACCACAGGGGCATGTTTTTCCTGCACCATCTGCCTCCACTCCCAGGGCAAAGGCTCCATGGCTTCCAATAGAATTAAGTCTACACCTCTTGTTGCACAAGTGGTACAGGTCTTGCAGAGATCTTTCTTAGCCATGAATATGTCCCAAATCATCTGGTGCTCTTCAGCAGTAGAGAATTAAGCTCATCCTGTGCCAAATTTGGCAACAAATATTCTTCATCTATTTTTGCTGTTCTGATTTATAGTTTTATGATAAATTCTACCAAAAAAATCCTAATAAGTGAAATATTATTGAATATCATGTCAAATATAGAAAACATTCTTGGATATCGGTACACGCAACCATAAAGGTATTATTAAAATATTTTCTTTGTATTACATTGAGGCAGATATACAGGGTAAAAATGAACATACTATTCAAAGGTTTAAAATATTTTGAAAATATCTCCAAAAATATTTCAGTTTTCTGTTGAAGTACTTTCAAATCTCCTTATGTATTTGTGAAAAAGGCAGTTTGTTAGAAGGTGGCTTTTTAAAATTGGCTAGGCAAAAAGTTTTATAGCAACAGCTGTCCAAACATGCTGCAAGACATCCTTACACAAATATACAACACCTACTGAGAGAACTGAACTTTTGTTTACAAGCAAATCCAGTTGCTCTTGTACTCCCATCCCATACTGCCTTTCGCAGGTGGTTGAGAGTTTTTTGTTTTAAAGAGTTTTGGGGGCTTCTGAGGAAGGATGTCAAGACTGAAGCAGAAAAGAGAAAAATGGATGTGCCAGTGCTTGACGCAGCCATTTTGTAATTACCGTGATTTCACTGCTTTTCAAAGATGCACTAATGCAGAGTGCATGGCAGTTCAGGGCCGAGAAGTTACTCTGATTTTGTATGCATGCAAGTATTTGAGAGCTGTATTACAGCAGTATAGCTGGTGACTGTCCCCAGTTTAACCACACCCGAGGCCACCTTCACCATCAATCTCTGCCCCAAACCCAGAGAGCAGCGTGCCGTGATGTCTCAGGGCATCACAGTGGCAAGGCACTGAGAAAGCCCTGCACAGCAGCTCCTGCTGCATGCTTATCCCTCATACAGACCATGCTTTTCTTTTTCTGGCCAGCTCTCCTTTGCCACACATAGCCACTAATTTTGGGGAAGTCAGAAGGTGCCAAACCATCATCACCCTGTCTTTGTTGGGCTCCTCTTTGATCTGCTCCTGACTCTTCTCTTTGCCAATGGGGAACACAAGGTACTGCCAGGTTGGGGATAACTAACTTCAGCGGTATCTAGATCTGGTTTTGCACCTTTATGAGTCTCCAGGACAGAGAGAATCTTTGTTTAATCAGTGTTTGAAACAGATCTTGTGACATGCTGGATGTAAATGAGTTGTCACTTATATTCTGCTCTTCACACCAGTGCTGGGATATAATGAAACAAGCCAGAACATCATCATCTCAGGAGTACTGGAGTACCCAGGCTGGCTACAAAAGGCTCCAGACTGTTCTTAGAAACTGGCTCTGAGGATCATCGTCTTGACAGATAGAGATGATTAAAACAATTTCCTCTGATATTCACATTCCTGTCTCTCACACAAGTGTTGGAATTGGCATAACTTTTTTCAGGTCTTAAACCTTCATCTCAGTAAGATGTACAAACCTCATGGGAACACTTTGTACCTGTTGGGGGTAAGCAATGACTAACACCAGCCATACTGCAAATAAATGCCATGCAAAAGTCCCTACTGCCACTCTCATGCTGTTACTGGCTCCTTTAATTCTTACAACCTCTTGAGTATCCAGTCATACCATGCATCTTTACTTTTTAGCTGTACCATGCAAATTTCTTGCTATCCAGCCACATCATGCAATCTCTCTGCTGGTCTAGTCCAGACTCTTAATAACTGCCATACTCAGGAATCTTCCAAAGCTGAGAAGAGCTTCAGACAAGACTGATAGCCAGCTGGCCACCCTGGGAGTTTTATGGATCTGTTCAATAGAAAGGGACACAGTGATTGTGTCCTTTCACAGATAAAGGCCCTTAGGTTTCCATGGTGTGACCCTTTGGCACTAGTGCTCCAGTGATCCCTCTTTCATACAACAGTCCTTGTGTCTGCCAGCTGGAAATGCTCTATCTCTCACAGTCCCTTGTGCAATGGCCTGGGGAGTCACCCAAGGTCACCTTTTATGAGGACTGGTTAATGGAGAGCTACTCCTGCGCAGGCTAAAGGAGGGCCCATGATCAGGCATCTCCCAGGAAAAGCATGGAGTGAGATGAGACTCGTTGGAAAATTTTAATAAGGAAATAATAATTTTCTGAGAGGCTCCACTGAATCAGCAAAACCACATCCAACTTTTCCAATAACCAGTAAGGATATAACTGCTTTAAGAATAACAGAAAAAAATAAATGGGGAAAGGAGGAAGCAGAAATACTTCAAGAAAAACTGGGAAAGAACAAAGGAGTGAATGAAGGAAAGAGAAGATGAAACAAGTGAGCCAGAGTCATACAAACATCAGTTTTAGTATGTTGATGAGAAACTGAGAAGCTGTCTGGTCTAAGTCCCACAAGATCAGAATGCTGGGTTTCTCGGAAGGAATGAAAGCTCAGTATGAAGCAGCATTAGGTTTAAAGGTAAATTTTCAGATGGGATTAAAATTAAGGCATTGAATTGTCTCCCAAAAAGTCATTTTGCCTCCACTCCACTGCATTTCTCACACTGTCACCCAATGTGTTTTTTTATATGAAAGCAAGAGCTGTTTGAAGACCATCAAATAGTCATCTAGGTGGCATCTGAGCATGGACTAAATCTAAGTATTCACCTACTTTTCCATGGAGCTGAGATTCAAGACTTTCAAGGAAATAAAAAGATGTATAAATTAGACATCCATGTATATTCTCATTCAGGTAGCCCAGTGTTCCCTCTCAGCCATGTATCAGCTCAGACAGCTCAGAGAACATCATAGAGGTAAACATAGTTATAAGTGCATTAAAAAGGTTATAGTCATGAAAAACTTAACAACTTAAACAGTTGTGTAAGTCTGGCTTAATTCTAACAAAATCCTCCCATGTCTGGCAACCTAAAAATAGAAAGATTTAAAAAAAAAAAAAAAAAAAGAACAGCAAAAACCCCATCCACCTACTCAAAATTAGTTCTGCCTTAAAGAGAGAAGAATTTGTGTTTTTCATCTAGATCTAAATTCTGCCTCTCCAGGAGACAGGGTTTTGTGTCATAAGTTCATTGTTATATTTTTAGACCTAGACACTGAAAGGTGGGGCTCAAATATAAAGTTCATTGTACTTTGGCAGCAAACAGGAAGCAAATGATACCGTAAGGAGGTCAGGTTCAGCTGAAGTTCTCTGGAAGGCTGGAGTCTGTTAGTTGATTTGTTTGCTTTGGTTTCCCCAGACACTACAGTTTTCTCATTACCTTCTTTCACAGGAAGTTTTTAGTATGTCTTCATGTGCCTATTATGGTGGTCACAGTGTGGAGGGTTTTAAAGACTTGAAGTGACCTTCTGGAAGAGCGTCAAGGGTGGGTTAAATAACCACTCTGATAATTTAACTTGGGTATTGCGCCACTGCAAGCCTGAAATCATCTTTTGTGGGTCACGATGTCAATATCCACAGCTTCACTTTGCTTTTGAGAAAGGTATTTTCACATCTGTCTGTGCTTGCTGTTATAATAAGACAGTCGTGTGGAACAGAGACAAAAACAAGGTATTATGTAAGGTCTGGATCTGGAGCTTATGTGCAAGACCAGCTCCTCCCAAACACATATTGGCAGTATGTGCTTCAAGCTATCTAAGGATCTGTGGTTTTGAGGGAATCGTGTGTTTTCCTGTTCTCTTAGGAACCCATCAGGATCCATTTTCTTTCCACCTCCCAGCTCCGTTTATATATTCCTTATGTCTGAGCATCCAAGAGAACCTTCAGCTTACCATGTGTGAAAAACAGCCATTATAATGAGGCGTTGATATGTTTGGAGTGCTACCCGCTATGATAATAGAAATTATTAACAGTGATAGATCATTTTCCACACCCACACAGATAATAGTGTCTCTCCTGGGACAGCTGACAATCTAATTGTGGCAGAATGCAGGGAGGCCTGAAGCGCATTTCATTAGTAGTTATTGACTGGGTTAGTCTGTCTTGTCCTTCAGGAAAAAAAAAAATCATTACAAAAAACACCTGACAGGAAAAAGGAAAAGTCTGTGCAGTACTTTTTAAAAATCAGCACAGACATAATTAATGATAACAATGTAGCTGCAAGCCAGTGCTACTGATCGGCATTCTCTTGTTCCACTGAGCACGACAACATATTTTCCCCAAGAGACATTTTTTGAGGTGCAAAAGTTCACCTGCAGTCTGGTAATTCGCTTTGAGCTGGGACTGTGATCACTTAATGGATTCTTCTGGTGCTGGCTGCTATGGTAACTGCTGCATCACACTCTCCATAGGCTTGTTTTCGGAGGAGAGTGTAAACTGTGAGAGCAAATCTCAGAAGGGTTTGTAACTGGAATCAAAATCCCAAGGCAGATTTGCAAGTCTGCACACAGTCTTTGCCCACTGTTCTCTCTTTTTATGGGCATGTTTGCTCATTTGACTTGATTTTAAACCCAGTCCTACAGCATTGTGTGCTCAAAGACACTTCTTAGAATTTAAGTCTTTTAGGTTTTGGCTGGGTTGGAAACCTGTGTGGGATGTGTTAAAAAAAAAAAAAAAATTAAAAAAAAAAGGCAAAGAAAAAATCCTAAAAGATGAGCAGAGATTGGGTTAAAACATTCAGCCCATCTGGGCTGGTCAGAAGGAAAGCTCTCTCCAAAAACAAGCCAAGACATATCCTCAGGAGCTGGGAAAAAGAGCTACCAAGTCTTAATGAAATACAACCAAAGCAGGGGTGAATGGGCGAACAGTCCAGAGAAATGATTCAGAGACCTGGGAGCAGAGGTTTCTGATCCACCTCCTTGGGACAAGCTTTACCATGAAAGGTGACATTTGCCATCCCCAGGGGTATTTGTTTGCAGAGAGGGCAAGGTGAGGTGTCATGTCTGAGACAGGATGGAGGTTTGCAGTGAGTGGGAAGAAGTGAAGTGCAGGAGGAAAGAAAGGGAAAGAGTCAAGAAAGAAAGTGACAAGAAAGAGACAAGACAGAAAACTGAAGGTGGGTTCCAGTGATCTTCTAGAAACTGGCAAATATGTCCCTGTGAAAGGATGAGTGTTGGCTGAGGTCAGACTGTGAGACACATACAAGGTAGAGGTAACAGCAGAAGGTCCAGGTTCATGTCTGGGCAGGAAGTGGACTGAGAACTAGAAGGGGCCTGAAGAAATCAAGGTTATTCCTCTGCCCACAGCAAGAGCCTTCCTGTCAGGATCATTTCTCGTAGATGCATGCCTACCCCACTCATAGAGCTCTCCAGCAGCAGATTCTCCAGGACTTTCCCAGACCTTCCAGAGTTTCACCCTCCTCTTTATTAATATGTTTATCTCAGAGACAGTGTCAAACCTTCCCATTCTTTACAGATGGATGAGAACAGATTTATCATATAGTCTTTTCAACAGTGTTTTAAAATTATTTAATTTATTTCTCTGCATTTTTCTCTAAGATTTCTTAAAATATAATGGTGAAGTATTCCAGCTGATACCTCAGAAATAAGCTGCAGAAGGGTCTTCTTATGCATGCTATATTCATCTCAGATTTCAGTATCATATCATCCTTTTTTGTAACAACATAAAGTTCCTGACCCACAGTTAGATTGTGATCTCCCATTACATTCTTACGATCTTCTCCAAAACTGCCACCAACTGATTTTACATGACTGTATAATCATATAGTTGATTATTCTAGCCAGAGTACATTACCTTTTGTACCTGCTGAATACCATAAAGATTTTGCTTTTCAGACATTTTTTCAATTTGTTAAGGTAATTCTGAATGTTAACACTTTCCTTCAAAGAATTTTCCATCAGTTTGATCTCCAAATTCAAGTTGTGTTTTTATCTCACCTAATTTCTTAGTGAAAGTACTGAATAGACATAATTCAAGATAGACTCTTACAAAGTTCTGTTGAATCCTTTCACTTTAACATGGATCTACTTCCTGTAAACATGCAGAAGAGACAGGAGAATGAAGAAGAAAGTGGAAGTAGGTCAGTTAGGGTGAAAGGTCTTTTTTGTGGGAGATAAAGTTAAATACCTAAGGAAGTGGATTCTTGAGATATTAATCCGTAAAGTCATAATGTAAGATACAAGAGTGAGTGAAAATACAAAACCAATGAGGCTGAAAATCCAGGAAGCCATAACTTAACTGGTGGGTTCCCAAAGCATTAGATAAAATCAGTGAATCAAAACAATTTTTAAAAAATCAATATTACCATCAATGAAATCCAGAAATTATACATGGTGGTTGTTCATTCAAAAGCAATACACATTTAAGGACAGGCAGATAGGTGGTGGTGAGCTAGTCCTGCAGCCAATCTGGCAAGGGTAATAGTGCTGGAGCAGCAGTGCATGCCGGACTGGGTTGTGCTGTTCTCTGGCATTCACACTTGCAAACTGCTCCAATCACATCCATGGGACCAGCCCAAGGAGGAAGGACTATGGTATGAGTAAATATCCAGTAAAACACAGAGTAGGAGAGTGAATAGCTGAAAATCATCTGATACTAGCCATCGGCAGAAAATGATGGAGAGCTGTTTTTCTCCTGGCTGCTGCTTTTCTGCAACCTGGCATGTGTAGAAGCAAGGTTGTCAAAACAGGATCAATCTGAATAGCCCTGAGGAAGACAGGCAATGGAGAGAGAGGGTAGTATCATTCACACACTGCCCCTTTCTTGCTGTCCCTTTTCAGCTGAGACTGTCAGCCACAGAGTCTGTTGTAGGTTAGCCATGCTGCAGTAGCTGGGGTGCCCTGACTGTCCTTGTCACATGGCAGGAGCTATTTAGAATGTGTAATGACTTCTGAGGTGGCAAGAGCAGCCCAGTGTGAGTGGCAGAGCTGGAGGGCTGGCAGGGGTGGACCACCATGACGAGGTCTTCCTGGGATGCGTCACCCACATCTGTGACTGTGGTAGTGTAATGACAGGTGACTGGGAGGGCATTAAGGTCATGGGCACGGAAATGACCATCCCAGTGTTCCCAGAAACATGCACCTGCTTCTGCCTGTCCCAAAAAGTGTGATACCTCAGCAAGGAGAGACTTCAGCTGCTTGGAAGAGGATTGCCCCACGCCATGGTCTGTGACGATGATTCACAGGCTGAGCCTTTCTTGCTCATCATGCACATGGGTCTTGATCTGATGCATATTACCCAAAATAGAAAGCCCTTTTTAGAAACATGGTTGTCTCTGAAGTCACTTTTGGGCCTTGCTCAGCTCATCTCAGCTCAGCTCCTGAGACAGTAGGCTCACATTCCTTGGAGTCACAGAGCTCCTCTTCCTCAGCCTACAGATGCTACAAACATCCCTGGAAGTTTTCAGCCATACAGAGCAGACAAGCTGTGACAACGCTCTCTTCCAACCTATTTTGCCAATCGACGACTCTTCTCAGCTGCCACTAGCAACGGTTTTGCTGCCATGTTGTCGCCCCGTGGAAGTTCTCCCGGTGGGACACAGCATGATACATACTCAAGCCTGGTCTGTAGCTGCAGGAGAGTCTGTGGTTGCAACAGGTGGTACACAAGGGTGAGGAACATGAAGACAACATTGAGAAGGCATCTTCTGTGGTAGTGAAAGATATCACCCTGGCACTGCATTCCTTCAGGGACTCTGCTGCTTTACATCCTTCAAAACCAATGTACAGAAAGGGACTCCCTTGCTCTAGATTATGCTGGCAGCTGCTCATCATCAAAAAGAAATCCCATACCTGTTGTTTCAGAGACCTTGAACTTCCTATCATCCACCGTCCCCCAAAACAGGAACATATACAATTGTGCAAAGAAACAAGGTCTAGGCTTCTCCAGCCTCCGCTCTATGCTTTTATGCCTGAGCTATACCTCAAAAGAAACACAAACTAGCCCAAAACATCTATTTTTCAAGGTACCTGGGCATAGTCTTCTGCAAAAGAAACCTGAGTGTGAAACCATCTGTTATTTCCTGTGAAATATCTCCCCTGTCTGACAGGGCTGACTGCTGCACTTCTTACTTCCTTTACACACGCAGATATTAAAACAAAAAAAAAAAAAGGCAGCTCATGGCCTCCCGTACTCCCAGCTCTGTTTACTGATCTCCACAGTTTCCTCATGACCCTCTGCCAGAAAGGCAGCTCGCTGACTACAGGCAGTTCTCATTAATCCCCCTTATCTAAACAAGATGCAGAATGGAAAATTGCAAAGCAGGAAAGCCAACAAATGGCATCAAAGCAACATTTTAGGAAACCTAAGCAAGACACTTTTTGCAGCACACCCCTCTTGATGAGCAGTTGTTTCTGAGGAGTTGTTTTTTTTTACCAGTCCAAAGCATACAAATTTGTACGCCTTTAAGGACATTTGGAACATCTCAGGAAGGGCACTTCCTTCCTTCTGTGTATCCACTGCTTTTTGCTAGAGTTTCCACTGCATTCAAGACAGTAATTAGCTGACTGAGGACACTGACCCTTCTTATTTCTGCCATTTTTTAATTGCTTGCATTTCAGAGGAGCAGATAAGAAGCAACAGTGGCAATGCTGTAAGCAGGAGAAAAGCTATGACATTGCTACTGAACTTCTTAATACTTCCCTTGGCTGCTCCTGTGTTCAAAAACACAGCAAGAGGGATGGGATAGCCCATTTTTGTCTCCATCCCACTTAGCCAACACTGCTACAGAGAAAGCCTCCATCTCAGCCAGCGGCATGTCTGGTTCATTTCCCTGTTTGCAAAGCTTATGGGTGAGATGACATAGGAGGAAGCATGCAGTGGCTGCTACATTGCACAAGCAGCCTGGGCTTCTGATCTGTGGGAGGTGGAGAAGCAGGAAGACCCATTGGCAGCTACTCCTGGCATGGCCATGCTCTGTTGGCTCCCATGGAAAGGGGAACTCTTTACAGTGAGCAAAGCCATTACATGACATCACAAGATAATAGCTGATGTTGACAGGGACCCCTGCTCAGAGCAGGGACGACTACCTTTCTGGGCAACCTGTGTCAGTGTTCAACCACCTTCATAGTAAGAAAGTTTATTATCCACAAGAGTGTCCTGTATTGTCTTTTGTCCTCATTGCCTCTTGTCCTGTCTGGGCATCACTGAGAACAGCCTGATCCTGTCTTCTTTACTCCACTCTCAGGTATTTATGCATGCGGATAAGATCCCCCCTTTGCCTTCTCTCCTTTGGGCTGAGTAGTCCAAGCCATCTCAGCCTCTCATTTATGAAAGATAGTCCAATCCCTTCATCATTGTCATGGCCCTTCACAAGACATTGCTAACAAGGCTGCCAATGACTGACAGTTTGGAGCTCTGTATTCTACCCTCTGATCACCTTCTCTTGTGCTGTGATGCCTTAAAGGACTGAGGGAAAAAAAAACTCCAGGCAAATTTAGTAGGAGATAAGATAAAGAGAGCAGAAGCTTTAATAAGCCTCCAGGCCCCAGGAATACATATCCACGCGCGCGTCCTCTGACCCTGGTTCCATGATTTTATAATAATGTCCATCCAGTCCCATTCTGCCACCCCCGTCAGTCCTGCCCCGTTCCTCCTCCGGCACACCCCACTGGGAATTGAGTCTGGGGGTTTGGGATCCCTCGTTCATCTTCTCTGTCTTCCTCGCAGCACATCGGGTCCTTGGAGGCCTTCCAAATTCCTAGATCTGGAGGTCCTTCTGTCCATGTTCTTATCTTCTGGTGCAGGCCTCATGGTGTCTTTTTGCAATTCTACCTTGAAATGAAGACTAAACAGCTACTGCAATTTTGAGGCATTGATATGGGATGGAGTTGGTATGTGTAAACATTAAGCTACTGAGCTACATTAGACTACTAAGCTACATTAAATCTACAGCTTCTAAAATCTACAAAATTAAAAAATCAAAAATCAAAAGCCCTGAGGCATCACTGTAACCGCTCTGTCAGGTTGAAAGAGCCCAACTCATATGCTGATGTCTTTATGAAAGATCTCCCAGCACATGCACGTGATGCTTCCCTGACAGCATGCCAGAGTCAGATCACTCAACTTGCTTTTTGTTTTCCTTTCTCTGCCGAACTTGCAGACTCAGCAGCCACAGAAATATAGCCTCCAAGGCATGAAGTCAAGATTTTGGTAAAGACTCAGAAATCAGTCTTCATTTATTTTTTCTTGTTTTGGCAAGTGACGTTGCCCATTGCTCATATCCCCTATTACCCGTCTCCACTGGCAGTACAACAAGCAGGGAGCTGACTGCCTGCGTGCCTAGAACTCATTCCATTTTTGAGCCTAAGCACTGAAATCACTGAGGCATCTAAGACAGATAGTTCTTGTAGATGTCTTGAAACAAGTGGGTGATCTTTCTATGCTTAATTTCAATAGCAGTTACCATGATTCCTTCTCCTTTATTTCACCTGCTTTTTAAAGGTTGCAGCTTCTACAGAGCATTACCTCTCTACTCATTGTTAGCCTAATATAATAAAAAAACCCCCATGGTGATATGATATTATGGGATACATAGAATATATTAGAATGCTAGATGGACAGGTAGTTACATACTCGCATACATACATACATGCATATATGCTATGAAGTCTAGCAACCAAAATGCACATTCTTTTTCCCTTGAGATATTCCTGTTAGGGGCACCCAGAGTGCACTTCTTCCTGCTTTTTCTTAAATGAAATTACATGCTTCTGAATTTCTTGCCGTTACAGAATAATGGCCATGCACCAGGAACAGCTTCAGGGCCTTCCAGGCTTCCTGTAAGACACGTCTGTGTGGGTTGCAACAATATCCCGAAATGCAGGTGTGCTGGGAAAAGGTTGGGATGAAATTGCGCATTGCTGTAAATCCAAGCAAAGCCAAGTGAGACTGATCTTCTAAGAGGGTGTAACTTTGTGGCATTTACATTTCAAAGTTTTCAGGTAAAAAAAATGTTGGTAATTTGGCAAAGGGTGTTATAGCCCAGTAGAACCTTGGCCAATTTTCCCAAGAAGGAAACCAAGACCGTTAGTTCAAATAGAAAGTAAATCCCTTACTAGTCAATCCTTCTGATGAGAAAGGAAATTATTATATAGACCTGGCCAGGAACAAACTCATATTCCATCAGCGTAATTTCTGCGGGCAGAGACCCACAAGCCTACAGTATGAAGGGACAGATGAAGAGACCACCATGTCCGCTGGAAGGATTACAGCCCTGTGCTTTATAGCTATATGCTGCTTTGCCAGCCCGGCTGAAGTTACAGCATTTCTGTTATCCACGCAACACACGGAAGGGTTATTAAGTTTGAGTAGACCAAACAGCAGTGGGTGTGACAGCCATGTGGTAAGTACTTGACTCAGACATCTACCACAGAACTTTAGTTTCTCATATATTTCTGTTCTCAGTGAAGACAACACGCAAGGCTGGAACTTATTGGTCAAGGGCTCAGCGTGAGGATGTGTCAGTATGACTAAACACTTGTCCTGGCTGTGGCACCAGTCCCTGACTAATCTCTCCATGTCTGAGGTTTTAGTCTTTCCAAATGCTTTGTTCTCAGGAATCGCTCACAGCAGGAGAAGACTAATGTTGTTTCTGGAATAATTCCCCTAGACTTCAATTGATCCAAGATTCAGTTAAATGTGTTGTAAGTGATACAGCAATACAAAAACATGAGGAAAAGTGGGAAGTTGGTCAAATCTGCTACAAACAACTACTGTCTGCAGCCTGCGTGCACTGACAAGATACAGCACAGTTTCTGGCAGGACAGATTGGATGTGTCCTCTCATTCTGAAGATCCGGGTCAATGAGTCTTATAGCATAAAGTGGCACACACACTTAGTTGTTTCCAGGAGCTAGAGCTTAGCTGTGATACTGAAAATGCTCAGATGACTGTATGGTTATGTGGAGCCATGTAAACAATGAACATCAAGAAGAAATCCAAATATCTTGGAGACAGAATGAAGCATAGCACAAAGCCACTCTTGGATGTCCTGCTGCTTATAGAATCTGTCCATTCACGCATGGCTAAACCTCTCTTTCTGGGGCAACTGTTATTCTTTAAGCTCTCTGGCATTACTTGTCTTCAATAATTAACTCTGCTTATTGATATAGCTGTTTTGGTTTGATTACTTTAACATCTGGGGATTTTTCAGACTTTTTGGTAAAGCAGCTCTCTGCTCAGTAAAATGTAGGGTAGTGGATAACTTCCAGCCAAACAGGCTTCATGCTTTGACTGTCTTTTAAGGAACATTTTGCTGTACAAGCAGCAGCAGAATTCTGTCCCCATTTTGCAGTATGAAGGTTTGTTGGCCACTACTTCCAAAACTGTGGCAGTAGGAGAAAATGTATAAACATAACCCTTGTGTTCTTGTGTGTAGATGATGTGTTCAATAAAGTATGACCTAAAGTCAGCTGTCAGGATTTTAAGCCCTTAAAAAAGTCTCTCTGAATGGAAATGGTCTTAAGAAAAGATGTAAACAGTTTCTATATATATTGTTTGCCTGCGGTTTTGGATCATCACAGATACAATAACTCTACTAATAAACTTTATTTTGTGCCGTAAACTCTGGTGTTAATTTAAATCTTGAGCTGAGCTGCAAATCGTGGAAGGAGTTGAATGTTTGCTCACATAGAGAATGTCTCATACTGAACTATGTGGCTATCAGTAACAGCAGTTACTGATTTAGCCATGTGATTAGCTGCCATCTGTGAGAAACTACCTTTCAATAAGTAACTAGAAAGAGGATTAAAGCCTTTGTCTGTAGTTTGTTTTGTTGTTATGCTCCAAAGATTGTGATTCTCCTCCCCTCTTAAAAATACCAGCTAAAACAAATCTTACTCTGATGCTTATTTCTTTGGAATGCCTTTCAGCACATATCTGTGAGTGATGGGGTTAAAAAACAGCAGTTAAATTGAGGAAGCTATTATGCTGACTTTGTTCTTAAGAATTCATTAATATTCTTAACAACGTATTAAAAAGTGCTAAAATAAGAAGAAAAACTGTTCTGAATACATTGCTGTCTGCAGGTCCCCCTAGAATCCTCCTACAATATTGAAATGCAAAGAAGACACTGAGTCTGGGACATCAGACACCATTATCCTCCTCTGTTCTGCAAGAAAATGATTGCAAGGCATGTTTGTAAGGAGATCATCATTATACACTTAGAGTGAACCTAAGCTGGTGTTTGGGAAAATTTAAACTGCCATTAGAAATTGAAGCTCAAGCTAATATCATATTTCAGTAATGTTCTGACACAAACCCTGAAGGAAACTGCTGTGAGTTTTGTCTGGATCTATATGCTGGGATATACAATATAGCTGATCTCTGGCATTGCAAATATGCAATGCCAATAATGTATGCAAGAAAAGAGTATCTCTGTAGCACAGATGGATATTCCTATTTGTTCCTCCAGGCTTGTTCTACCTATCTTCACAGTAACTTCTAGCCTAAGCTGTATGAGGCACGAGCACTAGAACTTCCCGCATTCACTCTTGCTTGAAACAAAGATCATTTCTGTCCAAAAACCAATTCAGTCTTGATTTGGAAATTGACAATGATGGAATAATCAACCACAAGCCTGGATAAATGTTTCCAGTGGTTAATTATCTCTGTGGTTGAAAAACATTCCTTACTTCTAGTCTGAATTTGCCTAGCTACCATTTTCAGTCACTGGATCTCATTACATCATCAGCTATGTTAAAGAATCCATTTTCTTTTTTTCTCTTATCCATGTAGGCATTCACAGGTGGGATTCAACTTATTCATCATTAGCTGTCGAGCCCTCACTCTATAAATTAAATTAATTCAGTAGGTCCCTTTGCACTAAATGCAGAGAGATAGCCATCCCTTGTCCACCCTGCTTGCTGCTAGCAGGCATGTCTACTTTATGTGGCATAGCTGGGCATTGGTTCACCTTCTGTCTGCTCCTCTTTGACACTGTATGTGGTCCCAGTGCATGGATGACTCTTGCTGGGACTCCTCCATGTTTGGCCATAAACAGAGTAGAGGTTTTGTACAGGTGATGTTCCTGATGTAGCATTTAAACCTCCAGGTTCTTGTCTAGCCTCTGTGAACTCCCAGATGTATTTCCCAGTGACCTGATTCATGTGGCCTGCCCGCTCAGCATTTCACAGAATCATATACATGGTTTGGGTTAGAAGGGACCTAAAAGTTCATGTAGTTCCAAGCCCTTTGCAATGGGCAAGAACACCTTTTCCCAGAATCTCAGTTGCTCAGAACTCCACCCAACCTGGCCTCCAGAGGTGGGGCATCCACAACCTCTGGAAAACCCATGCCAGCGCCTCACTACCCTCACAGTAAAGGATGTTTTCCTTATACCTAATCTGAATCTACTCTCATTCAGCTTGAAACAATTTCCCCTTGTCCTGTCAACACATGCTCTAGTAAAAGCCCTAGTCCATCTTTCTTGTAGGCTCCCTTCAGGTACTGGAAGGCTGCAATTAGGTCACCCCTAAGCCTTCTCCTTTCCAAGCTGAACAAACTCCTTCCTCTCAGTCTTTCCTTGTAGGAGATGTGCTCCATCCCTCTAATCATCTTGGTGGCCTTCCTTTGGACTTGCTCCAACAGGTCCATGTCCTTCCTGTGTTGGAGACTCCAGACGTGAACACAGTGGTGGTGAGGTGGTGTCTCATCAGAGTGGAATAGAATCACCTCCCTTGAACTTTTGGCCATGCTGTTGGTGACACAGCCTAGGACACGGCTGGTTTCCTGGGCTGCAAGTGCGCGTTGCCAGCTCATGTCCAGCATCTCGTCCACCAGCATCCCCAAGTCAGGGTTGCTCTTGATCGTCCCCTAGCCTATATTGATATCGTAAGGTACCATGACCGAGGCGCAACACCTTGTACTTGGCCTTGTTAAACCTCATGAGGTTCCCATGGACCCACTTCTTGAGTGTGTCCAGGTCCCTCTGGATGGCATCTCATCCTTCAAGTGTGTCAATGACGCCACTCAGCTTGGTATCGTCTGCAAATTTCCTGAGGGTGCACTCAATCCCTTTATCTGTGTCAATAATGAAGATACTAAATAACACTGGTCCCAGTAGAGACTCCTGAGGGACACTGCTTGTCACTGATGTCCGTTGCGACTCTGAGCCCTTGACCACTACCCTCTGGATGTGACCATCCAACCACTTTCTTATCCACCTTACAGTCCACTCATCAAGTCCATCTCTCACCAATTTAGAGAGAAGAATGTTGTGGACGACCACGTCAAAGGCATTACAGAGATTCAGATAAATGGCATCTGTAACCCTTCTCTTGGTACTCCACCACAGAACGCAACTAGCTCAGTCAAGCAGGACTTGTCTTTGATGAAGCTGAGCTGGCTGTCCTGAATCACCTGCCTGTCCTCCATGTGCCTTAACACAGCTTCTAGGGGAATCTGTCCCATGATCTTCCCAGGCACAGAGGTGAGACTGACAGGTCAGTAGTCCCCAGGTCCTCCTTTCTACTCTTTTTTAAGATAGCCACAGTGTTTCCTCTTTATCAGTCACCTGGGACTTCACCTGACTGCCATGACTTTTCAAATATCACAGAAAGTGACTTGGCAACTACATTAGGCAGTTCCCTCAGGATTCAGATGCATCTCACCAGGTTCTGTAGACTTATGTACCTTCAGGTTTCTCAGGTTGTTATGAACCTGATCTTTACTTATAGTGGGCGTGACTTTCCTCCCTCAGTCCCCATCCTGCTGTCCATCCACTTGGGAAGTGTGGAGAGAGAACTGAGGCAAAAGAGTTGCTGAGTACCTCAGCCTTCTCCTTATCTGTTGTTCCTAGTTTTCCAGCATTGTTTATCGGTAGTGGGTGCACCTTCTCTGATCTTCCTTTTCTGGTTAACATATCTATAGAAGCCCTTCCTGTTATTCTTTGTATTCTTTGCCACGTTCAGCTCCAGCTTTGCCTTTCCTTCCTCACCCCATCCCTACACAACCATACTTCATCTCTAAACTCTTCCTATCCCATCTGGCCAGCTTTGCTTCCAAACCACCTCCACGGCCTTACAGAGAAAGCAAGAGGTTTTCTAGACTTGTCCACTTCCATCTTATGATTTCTTGCTGAGCTGAGAGGGGAAGAGTGGTGTCATTCCTTGACTCTGTTAATAGGAATCACACTATTTTAATACCACTCTGTCAGATTCAGAGCAATTGCACTGAGTCAGGTCACTAAGCCGGGGAATATCTACAATAATGATCTGAGTGATTCTGGAAATTTTTTTGTGTGTCCAGCTCCCAGTAGCATCTTTTTGTTTTTACAAAAATAAAATCTAAAAGGTGGAAACAAGAAATGGAATAGTAGTACTACAATTAGAAGAAATAATTCAGTAATGAAAACTTGTAAGATTCTACCACCTGTATTCTTAGACCAGTGTGAGCCATTTGTACTTTTAGTGTCAGAGATACAGCAGACACTGGAACTAAAAAAAAATATATTTAGGGAAGAATCTCCAGCCCAGAAATGTTGAAAAAGGTTAGCTGAGGTTTGAGTCCCTGTGAGTAAACAGATTGGGATCTGCAAAACACAGGAGTGGTAACATCACGCTTCACCCAGTGGCTAATGGCAAGGAATTCCGCTGGAGTGGCAATGTAGCCCTTGAGACTACACTGGAAATGTGCTGTTGTTTACAGAGAAATTTGCCCTGAATCAGTGAGTGTGTCTGTGTTTATGTGTGTGTGATCACAGGCACAGCCCATGATGGATATCGCACTAGCAGAGTACTTTCACCACTGCTCAGAGAAACACAGATGTGCCAAAAGCTGTGATCCAGAGGGAACGTGTCAAAGACTGAGTGAGAACAGTTAATCCTTCACATTTATCCCATCTTTTCCACTGTAATTGCCTGCAGGAATGCTGCCTATCACCAGCTGTGGCAGGGTGTGTAGGCGAGAACTGAGTCGGGGGATCTTAAATCATCACAATTCCCTCCATGATAGTTATTGCACCGTGATAGTAACATCCTGCAGTTGACACCAGCCTGAATTTGCATTGCAGCCAGATGCCACATTCAGATGGCATAATTTGTGGCAAATGTCCATTGCTGTCCCCCAAAGAACTGTAATAGTCTCTGCTACAATGCCCATAGTGTGACATCTTTCTGGGTGGCATCATAGTTTGGTGGCAGTTCCCTGATGGGGTTAAAACAGATCACCCAGACTACTCTGAAGTATAAGACCACGAAGTCTAACAAAACTGGTATTTAGGAAGATTTTGAGGGGAAAACTGAATATGGCCTAAACTTCTACTTGATCTTCACAGTTTGATACTGAGGGGTAATACAGTGGGCAGAGGGTTTCCTTCTTCACCACAGAGATCTAAATGATGGGTCTGGACTCTCCTCACAAGACTGTTTATGCTTCCTATTTCTCTGGAACAGCTTCATAGCTAACAAATATTTGCACACGATGGAGCTAGAATAAGGCTTTTAAAGATTTGTAAATAATTTAGGCAGATAACTCCCATTCATGTAATGTAATTCTCTAGGAAGCATTCAAAAAACCCCAGTCACAGTTTTTAGGAGAAATTTCTTTCTGTGCCAGAAAACCTTTACATTGCTACTGCCAAGACTACTGTGGAAATAATAACACTGTAAGATTTCAAAACCATGTTTATAAGCAGGAGCCACTATCCAGTGATTCACCAGCATGGTTGTTATAGTTAATTTTCCTGGAAAAGTACATTATTGCAACAATTTCTCTCTCGCTTTTCTTTTTTCATCACAATATTTGTTTCATTATCTGTTTGTTTTTACTGCTGGATCTTAGTTTGGCACAGAGATCTTTGTATCTAAAAAAGGTTTTGAAAACCATCAGCGTTTTGAAACATATACAGATTACCAGGGGATTTTATTTTTGGCTTTTTGAGTAATGTTGTATTTTTGTACTTTTTAGCATCAAGGAGCAATCCTCCCTCTCAAATGGCAGTATTTTTAAGTGATGTTTCAACTTTTGTGGCTGCGGTCCACTCTTTTATAATGTGGGAAATGCCCTGCCTCTGAACTGTGTAAGTGATACGTCACATTGTCCACAAGTCTGGTTTTTTTAACAGAAAGGCGTAAACACCTCCAAGGTCCTGAGGATGTGTTTTTAAACTCTGTCTGGTACTGGCAAGATTGGGATAATGATAGCTGATGAGTCAGGAGAGAGAAAACACCATGTCAGGAGAGAGTTGCTGAGGACAGGGTAAGAGGAGCAACTTGAAATAATAGCATAAAATGAAGCAAAGGAAAATTACAGCTTAATTGCCCAGAAGTTGCTGGACGGCCAGCTAAGCCTCCTGGGAAAGATGATGTGAGTCCCAGAGGATAAGTGGTAAACACAGGCCTGGACAAAGCACTGAAAAATGTGCCACCTGACAGCAGCCCTCCTTCTAGATTATGGCAATGGGATAGTTGGCCTAGAGTGACTCAAAAGTCATCTGTGAAACATCTCTTGAGGTGGGTAGGGAGCTGGAGGTGGTGGCCAATCCCACCAGCTCCTCTTGTTGTTATAGCCTTCTCACCATTTCCTGTCCTTCCTACCTTCCCCTGTGACAGACTCCTCTTAAGCAGCTCTCTAGTTTGTTGTAATGCCCTCCAAGAAGTTTGGTACCAAGTTGGGAGTCTGGGTCATCACAGTACACAGGAGGTATCAAGGTCACTCTTATCATCATCCCTGAATGATACAGCCCTTCATCACCTGCAGCTTGTAAGATAGTCACAGCTCGGCTGATGGTTTTCCTGACAGAAAATGGGTATGGATGTTTGAAGCAGGGCCCTGCCATCATGGGATGGATGAGACACATGTGTGCAGCGGGCTCATTATCCTGCTCATTGCATGCATGTGGATCTGTGCTCAAGGATGGAGTTTTCAGTGTTTAGAGGGATGTTTTCAGACATCCATCAGAAGGTTGGTCCCACATGATGTGGACACCTGGGGAGCTTGGAATGAGGAAGGGGGCAGGATAAACATCCTCCTTTTCCATAAAGAACAAGGAAGGCACAGAGAGAAGTATTTTAAGAGTGATGTCAAAATTTTCTCACTCAAAAACAATCTCTCTGGGTCAGATTCCTCTGAACAAATTAACACAACTACATCTAGATATCCTGGGTGTCTCTACATTAGCTGGAATAATAAGCACACCCAAAGGTGTACTTCTCGACTGTAGGTAGACACTTCAAATGTGCCATATATTCTTTTGCATTGACTCAACAGGGATGCAAGAGTGATTAGCTCAGATGTAAATAGTTCTGTTGTAGACATACAATGACAGGTGACATGGATTCTGTCTCCATGCCTTGGCATGTCCTGCTCTCCCCCTTCATCAGGACTGTAAGCAGTCTTCTTAAGCAGGCTGAAGCAGTAGCTTCACACTACTCCTGCTTCTGTAGTATAATTTCCCTTTATCTTTCCATCTGTTTTTAATTTATGCCTGGACTTTGTGTCTTCTTCCTTGCAACTCTCTATAGGCAGAACACTCCTCTGGTTAAGGTTTGACAAAGATCCTTATTCTTAAAACAGCCCAGAGCACACCTGCTCTGTGGAATACTGCAGCTGCAGCAGACCCACCCTGAGCATGGTTTGCTCAGCCCTGCGGTGCACTGCTGACACTGCCAAGGGAGGATATCCTCACACATCTATTTCACCAGTTTCTGATTTCAAGAAAGTGCCAGATCCCACAGACAATATAATAAATTTGCCTCTAAAATTTGGAAGGTCAAGTCATTCCCCAGCACAGACTGAAAGATGAGGGAAAAGCAAAAGGAGACCTGAGAACTGTCTCATGACTGTCATTGGGTAAATGACTACTGCCAAACTGGGGAAATAAATTGCTCTCTGTGGACACTGAAGGTTGGATGAGAAGCAATGTACTAAAATTACAGCAAAGGCTAGCTGTTAGGAAAAGATTTCTGAAGGAAAAGGTAATGGAGGTCTGCAGTACATTACTTAGATGGCAGACACTCTGACACAGCTCATTTTAAGATGAAGCCTGAGAAACATGTGACACTGCAGTCACAGCTAAGGAGCAGGGCAATGGGTAACATGGCTGTTCATAACCTGTTTTCCAGAAGCAGATAAGTATCCAAATGTCATGAATCGCAGGGCAGGAACCTCAGCTCATCCTGGGGCAGGACAGGGGCAAAGGGGGAAGGTTACCAATTGGGGATGTAGTTTTGTAGCCCTGGGGAAGGTTATTGTTGAGGTTATGGCCCTGTTTGATTTTTCATGAAGTTGCTTAATTCTGCAGAGCTCACAAAGAGAATTCCCACTGAGGTTAAGAACAGCTGAAATTCAGGAGAGAGTACAGAGCTGGTGAAAATGTCAAACAAAAATTCAGATGTGTTTGTTGCTTCTACTTGTTTCTCCAAGAGATCTAGAAAATGCAGATCTGACAGGTGATTTTCTCATTTTGAGAATAATTTTCTAGGTATTCTTCATGTAGTTATGAGTCACATCCTATTCCTATATGACAAAGAGTTGCCATTTCAACTGGCTTGTAGGTAGACTGGAGAAATATCTGGTTTGACCTGGGAAATCCAACTTTAAGGTAAGCACAGGAGGTGAGATGCTACTGGAGTTGCAGTAAAAACTACAGGACTAAGGCAGAATGCTTCCCTGACAACACAGCTGAAAGAGCACGTGAGTTCTGTCTCACAATATGTTTCCCACTCCCAGTCCAGGAAAGCCCACTGCAAGCCACAGCTCGTCATCTTTTTTCTGTTTCCTCAGCCTCATGCAAATTCATAGGTGGGTTCAAATACTCTGTCAGGCTCTGATATCCTTCCTGACCAAAGCTGAGCCTCCAAAGCAAATGATACTTTCATTGTCTCTAACGTCTTCTGCAGTCTACCTCAAACACCACATCACAGTAGCTAAGAGGTAGCAGTACTGAAGCCAGGTGGATTACACCAGATTTATCTCCATTGACTTCCATTACAGCCATATGGTATGTATAGTCCAATCCTGGTGCAACTCAATACTCTCATCGGGTCTCTTAGATACCCTCTGTGTCCCTGTCCTTTTCCAATGAAGATTTAATGAGTATATTTTCCGTGACAATAAGAATGTGATGATATGAAGAAAAGAACTCTTTTCCATTCCCATTTTCCCCAGAGACCTCCAAGACCTGTTATAGGTCTAACCTGTCTGTGGGGCAGACGCATGAGAGACATCTCACACTTCTGGTTCCTTCCAGTCACCAAGACTAGGAGACCATTTTGAACATGTCCTAACTCCTTTCTGTCTCAGCTTCTTTTCATGGAAACAGATTTGCTGAGTCACATCCTGGTAATGAGCAGGGATTTGGCAAGGGAACACACCTGGAAATATGAACCAAGTCACTGACCCAGCAAGCATGGTTTAGCAGAGTCTACCCTTGCTCTGACACCCTGTTACTCTATAAAATGGTCATTATATAGCATTTTACTCTTTAGGTAGGTACCCACTTGCTCAACTTCATCCTTCTGTAAGGTCCAGTCTGGCCTGTCCATTTCTACAAACTAAGGAGTAAGATCCTGACACTCTTCCAGAGGGATGTCTTCTCTAGAGGCAAAGCTGTGCTACTCGTGTTTGTGTAATGATGTGTGACGTCCCTCACATGATGTCATGGAGTGGCTGGACAGGGAGTCAGATTGCCATATGCCATAGCTGTCTCTGTGGTGCTGTGATTGCTTCTGTGGCCCAACCTACAAAGACAGCACCAAGCCATGCCACTGCTTCCTGAGGCTCAGAAGGTGACAGTACAACTGTATGTGTTGTCCTGCTATAGTAATCATGTTGCAAAGACGAAGCCATTGTCCTGAGGGGGAAAAAAAGTTTCAGGATTGGCTGGAACAAAGGTTATAAAGGCATTCCCTAGGCTGGACCAATAACTTGTCCTTATGTATTTTAGGCATAGACATCATTGGTCCAGCCAAGCTCATACACATAAAACAATTCAAACCACTTGTTTAGTTATTGTAAAGATCCTAGTAAGACACTCCTTCACATCACATCTTAGGTATCATCTCCTGCATGGAGGTCTGAAGCTAGATAAGTAGAAACAGGGTTTGTTTCTACCATGTGCAGTCAAACCCAGCTTAGCCCAAAATCATGGACCTGGGCAGGTTCAAGCGCTGCTGTAACCCTCCCATCAGTCCTTCCAGGACTGGCAGAAGAAAGCCCTCTGAGAAGAGGATGTGAAGCAGCCTCAGGAGAGGTGGAAAGAGGGGAAGACTAGAAAGGGAGTTGGCTGAGCCAGGCAAGTCGGGTGAGGTGGTGAATGAATGCGTCATTCCCTGCGCAACCACAAGACAACGCCCCATGTGGTTGCCCTTCCCAGGCAAGAGCTTGTGCACAATGTACGTGGATTGCTGCTGGGGACGAATCCCCTCTCAGGGCCCAGTGGATGAGTCAGAGCTGACTCAGGTCTTCATAGTCTTCCTTGCTCAAGTGGTACTGGGTAGCAAAGGCAAAATATGAAGCCTGTTTGTATTTTTTCTTTGGGTTTACTAGTCTTGCTATACACTGCAAAAAGTGCACAAGGGCATTTTTTCTGGACAGGCTCGCCTGCTGGGTGCACACGCTGAGTTGTAAATCCAGTCTTTCATAAGAAGAAACACCTTCATTTATAAGTGTCCCATTAGGCAAGAGCATGCTTCATTATTTGTGGGGAGACCGTTCTGCCCGCGTATTGAGGTATCTTGGAAGCAGTATGTAGCTCTTTGAGGACTTAATATTAATTTGAATTTATTGAGTGCTGACAGATATGCGTGGTGCTATTTGGTCACATAAGGGAACCCTTGTGGCTGCAATGTTTCAAAAGAAAACTCCCATGAAAAGGTGAAAGCCCTCTTGGCTTAAGGAGGCTGAAAGACGCTGTTCTGGTTTTTGAAATGCGAGCCTCAGAGGCACTCCGCAACAAAGTGTGATAAACACTGACAGCAGCAAGCAGGGACTTCAATCAGCTAGGTAACATTTGCTACATTGATTCTGGTCTGCCTGAGCTATATCTGAGGAATGCAAAGATACTGGATACATAGAAATAAAATCTGGTCTGTTTTCATCTATGTAACCATGAGAAGACTTTACTTTCTCATTCTGAAGCCAATTTATCTTCTGCATTGCGTTCTTCCATCACCCTGTTCTGCCAAAAGAAATAAAAACTCTTGTGAGTCTGTAATTGTTAAAGAAGGTGCTGTAATAGAGAAAAAAATTAAATTATACTTCTGTCACTCTGTTTCAGCAGTGATGAGTGGCAATTCAGTTAATACTAGTACTTCATCATAAAATTCTGGGTCTAGGCTTGATGTAACAGAATAGTAAACCATGCAGACTCACCTGCAGAGTTTTTCTTCTGTAAAACAAATCTGACTGCTCTACGTGAGTAGATATGTTTGGGTTACCAGTCTGTCTGTTTGTGAGGTATTTTTGGTAGCTTCACAAAGCAGAATCTTAACAAACTCTTTACCTTGTGAAAAAAGCTTCAAGATACTTACAATACTTAAACTGTTGTAAAGACAAAGAGCAAACAGGCTCCCTTCTTGCTGTAGATGGGAAGAGAGGTGAGACCAAAAAGGGCCCCCACACATATTCTCTTTAAAACTAGTGAGTCATTGTCATGTGGGATAGAGTCCGGGAAATCATCCCACTAACCTTTTCCAGGTTCTGAAGCCTGGTATGTGATGGTGAGGGTGATAATGATTAAAAGAAGAATCTGTTGTGTTTGGGGAGGTGATATGGCAAAACACTGGTTTTTTTCTTTCCCCTCCCACAGGTTAGATTACACTATAAAGAAAGAATTTACCCAAAGGCAGATAATGCTTAAACCATTTAGAAATAATTAATAGACATTAGAGTCATTGCATGCTACAGAAAACTGCGTCCTGAAAGGCTACACAATAACTTTCCTTGTTAGAATAAAGGATGTTTGTTTAGGCTTAGTTGGTGCTTCCGACTACTTAATTGCCCAGAAATGAGGTAGCTGTGCTCTTAAGGAAGTGAGAAATGCACACTGATGAATGCTGGGCAACACTGGCCACATAGTTATCAGAAAAATGTGCAATATTTTGACAGATTAGTATTTCGGGTGGGAGCAGTGGGTCTGTTTGCTTTTTTAAATATCTGTATTCTGTGTTTTCTGAAAGATCAATATAGCATTGTATTTCATCTGCAAAATCAATTCCTTACTTTTGTAACATCATGTGTTCCAAGAGCACCTTAGTGACAGCTGATGCCTCTGCTCAGAATTCACCAGGGGCTTCCTTCTGGCCGTGGCCAGCAAAATGACCTCCCTTATTAGTCATGGGTAAGCACCATTCCTTTCTCCAAACACCACATGCCGAAGGCAGTCGCATAACACACAAACAGTCATAGAATCATGCAGTCATTAAGGTTGGAAAAGACCTCCGGTGTCATCAAGTTCAACCTCAAAACCATTGCGTTCATCACTAAACCTTCTCCCCACGTGCCACATCCATGTACTTTTTGAACACTTGCAGGGAAGGTGATTCCACCACTTCCCTGCACAGCTTGTTCCAATGCCTAACCACACTTTCAATAGAGAATTTTTTCTTACTATCCAGTCTAAACCTTCCCTCATGCAACCTGGGATCATTTCCTCTCATCCTATCACTTGTTACTTGGAAGAAGAGACTGACCCTCACCTCACTGCAACCTCCTTTCAGTTAGTTGTAGAGAGTGATACGGTCCCCTTTGAGCTTCCTTTTCTTCAGGTTAAACACCCACAGCTCCCTCAGCTGCTCCTCATAAGACTTGTACTCTAGAACCTTCACCAGGGTTGTTGCCCTTTTCTGGACTTACTCCAGCACTTCAACATCTTCCTTGCAGTAAGGGACCTAAAACTGAACACAGAATCTGAGGTGCAGTATCACCAATGCAAAGTAGAGTGGGAGAGTCCCCTCTCCTCGTGCTCATTTTGGCTGTCTGCTCTCCCAGGACATGGGAAGTGCCACTGCTTGGCTGCTGGAAAGCCTTGTACCCCAGGGACAGCGCAGCTGGCAGAAAGAGAAGCTAAACAAAACCTGACTCCTTTGCTTGTTAAACAGCACCGTGGGGGAGGAAAGAGATACATCCGCTCATGAGGTTTTGCAGAGGAGGTTGGGAAACATCCCTTTTTCCCCTGAGATTCCTGGCAGCTGCAATCGTAAGGCCCAACCATGTCCCACGCTGGTAGCACAGCACAGCCAAGCCCCTTTGTGTCGGTGCCGCTTCCTACCTCATGCTGCTTACAGCTCTGGCACACAAGTCTTGGTTTGGCTTGAAATGGGAAAGGTCTGTCCCAATGAGCTGGGATGTAAACAGGAGCTTAGCTTTACAGCAGCTGAAAGCCAACTTTCTGGATTTGCTCCTCTTGTTTGCCAAATACTTTCTATTCATGGGAAGATGATGAAAAACATTTAGATGAGATTGTGGCTGTCTAGTTCCTAGCAAGCCGTTATTATTAGGGAGGGGATGAAAACCCAAACCCCAAAACCCTGGACAACTTACAAACCTACTCTACAGCTTAAATAGAGGCTTGATCTAATTCCTCTAATTGACTGGAGCTACTCTTGCCATTTCCCAGACAGTTACTTAAGTGCATGTAAACCTCTTTAACTGCTATGCCTTTTGGCCTGGTTGACATGGCACAATGAATGGACCCAGGTCTGACATTACAAACCAGGACATTGAAGCCAGAGAATGAATGTAAAAGGCAACAAATACCCTGCTAAATTCTCCAGCAGCACAAAAGCAATAGCAGCAACACTTTGCTTCAGAAAACTCAAGATGGTGTTTGTTAAGGTTTTTATATTCATTCTTAGAGTTCACATCATTCCAGGCTGGAATATACATATACATTTGAGTCCAAATGATTCAGAAAGCTAGAGTAGGGCCCCAGCTTTTCCCTTGGAGCCCAGGACTGCATTTGCCTGTGACTCGGACATGTCACTTAACATCTCTTTGTTACTAAAATCTCCATCTGTGAAATAAGGCTGACACACTTTATTGAATTCTCAGTGTTTAGACTATGAAGATCTTCAGTGCTAAAAGACTTCTACTTCTCTGTGGTATCCAGCGTAGTGTCTTCCAAGCTTGTTTCAGGTGTTTTAGGGGAAACATAGTACAGAGAATAAGCCAGTTATCTTCCATAAACTAAAAGTTGTGCCCTCTCCACATACAATCAGGCATCTTACCTGTCAGTTTTTAGGAAGGTAGCAAATGTTGTCTCTGTTCTCTGAAAAATGTCTGGTTTTATTATTTGTGCAGTTAAATATTTTGTTATCTTACATTCATCCTGTTCTCAGGCTTCTAATGGACTTCATACATTCATTAGATGCTGAGACTGTATTTTCATCCTCTTACCACTTGAGCAGCTCCTCAGTTGTCCAAAAAAAGGTTTCAAGCCAGGTTTCATCTGTGTGACCCAGTATTTAGCAAGACTCTCATCATAGGCTTCCCTTCCCTTCCCTTCCCTTGCCTTCCCTTCCCTTCCCTTCCCTTCCCTTCCCTTCCCTTC
>VWZG01002506.1:363541-416516 GCA_013396735.1 Grallaria varia | reverse complement strand
CCCCTCCCACCATACGCTTCCCTTCCCTTCCCTTCCCTTGCCTTCCCTTCCCTTCCCTTTCCCTTTTCATAACAAGCATGCCATACTTTCCTTCATTGCAATGATTTACTGTTTTTTCCCTAGTTTCACTGTTTTTCACTTTATTTATTTCTGGCATTTATTTACTTAAACTTGTATTTAGACGAGAAACAAGAAAACATTGTTGACAGTTTCTGCTATAAACTGGGAGCTTATACTTACAGTTTTTAACATTCTTAAAGAGACACCAGATACGTGTTTCTTGTGCCCTTGTAGCAAATTAGTTCTGGTTACATGCTACTGCTTTGGTTGATATCTTGTAATGAAGACATCTGATCTTGGGGCAGCAAGCTGCTTATTTTTCTTTCAGCATGACACTTTGGTCACCCCTCAAAATGATAATCTCTCGGAAGGATGTCTCTCCTCCCAGGCTATCCAGCTAACTACCAATGGGGCCTCTCAGCACCTTTCTTACCTAGAGGCTTTTAGGAGTGGAGCTATGCTCAGATGGCTTTCACAGTGAAGGTTTTCTGTGGCTGAGGTCCAGGTCCTGCTCCCTGTGCCCCTTGAAACCCTCTGACATTCTCTTTTCCTATCCTGCTGCAGTCTGGGCCAGAAGCCTAGACTAAACACTTGCCTGGCCAAGGAAACAGCTGGGGTGTCCATCATCTGCTGTTCATCTGGAGCAGGAATTCCTGTGTGCATCCCCAGTGTTGGCTCATACTGCCTGCCACTCTGTCCCTCCTACACCAACACCTTTCTCTTCTCCAGAACTTTCCAAAATGGCTGTATTGAATCCACGCATGGGAGCATGGCAGGATGATGTCTATAAATATCAAAGAAATAATGACACCATTTAACTTTCAGTCGAAGACTTATTTATCTCTGAATAGATTACACCAAGTGTTTCCAGGCAGAGCAGAGCAGTGGAGTAGATATAAAACCATGACAAGAAACTTTTTATAGACAAAATAGGATTGTACATTTCTGGTGTAAAGCTGTGGATTACATCCATAAGACAGTAAGTCAGATGGTTCCGGTTTACATCTACTAGAGATTTGCCCTTTACAGGCGTTTGAAATTGGGATGCCTAATCAGACTGGTAAAATAAAGTCAGGGACAGCAGCATGCTCCATCTCCACAAGAGCCAGTTGGATTCATGAGGCATGGCAGGGGACTCCAGCCTGCCAAAGAGCCTGGCTTGCCATCCCAGAAGCTGCACCTATGACCAAACACAGCACCTCAGAGGAAGGAGTGATGGTCGTGTGTAACCTGGCTGCACTGCAGCTATTTCTGTGTGGCAGAATAAAGGGCAGGATCAAGAAAAGCCTAAACACACTGAGCCTGAGGCTGCAGTTGGCACTCTGTTGTGTGTATGCATGCCAGGCATCCAGTGGGTCAACAGCTCAGAACTGGAGAATGGTCCAGATCATGCTTCAACAGTGGAGCAGATGCGCCCTTGCCCTGGGAACAGTGATGCTTTCCAGGCAGAAGGAGATGGATAATGCTGCTGAATAACCTTCAGGATGCAGAGCTTGATTCGCATCTCACTCGCTGTAGCCTGTTAGCAGTAGGACACGGCTCCTGGAAGCCAAATGACTGAGAGAGTGTACCAAGTCAGTGAGGAACCTGTCCCCAGCCTCCTTCTTCAGCACAAGGGTACTGAATGTATGGCAGCAACTGCTGGGTTTCTCAGACAGAGAGGAGGGCCCTTGTCAGCAAAATGTAAGGGGAATAACAGGCCGAATGTCCTATTGAAAATTAAACAGACAACAGATTGACCAGGGGATACTGGAAATGCCCAGAAATGGATGAGGAGAAGTTCATTGCAAGCATCTCCTGCTCCTTTCTCTAATAAGACTTCCATTTGCATGAAGTAGCATCTCATGCCATTGAGATCAATGTATATTTGTGGGAGATTCCTGATCAAAATGACCCAATCTCTGTCTTTGGGATGGAAAAAACCCAACACCTTCCCACCCCTCAAAAAAACCCCCAAACAAACCATGAGTTTCCCCCTCCCCACGCCCCCCAAAACCAAAATAAAGAGCTTGATTCGCATCTCACTCGCTGTAAAGAAACAAACAAACAAAACCAAACAAACAAAACAAAAAAAAAACACCCCAGAAAAAAATAGCGATATCCTGTGAGGCAGCACTAGGGATGTGAGAAACACCATTACAATTTTTGGATGCAGTTCGAGTGGATAAAGCTTTAGCTGTTTCTGCTGAGCCATCTTAGCATTGAGGGCTCTGTGACAGGAGAGTAGATGTGCTTCAGCTGGGACACTCCAGAGTTCAGGCAGGTGGATGCCTTGTGATTCACTCACTGAGTGGGCAGAAGAGACAGGGAGACAAAGGCAGAGGCAAGAGGTGATCCTGCAGGATTAGTTGTTCATATAAAGAAATTACATGCTTTGGTCTCTTTTCCAGTATGTGTTCCATGCTGTTATTTTAGAAGAACATTGAACCCAGGGATAATGGCAATTTACAGTTTTTGTAGTGACACTCACAGGTCTACTTTGACTCAGAACTGAACATACATGTGACCATTTAATAAGACATATTTCTTGTCCTGAAGAAGTTTTGATTCAAGTATACATGTCAGGGCAAGGATGAAAAGACAAATGAAAGTCAGGCAAGCCTTGTAGCCACTCAGCCCATGGAGGCGGTACAGTCAAGGGAGAAGGGAGCCCTGCTGCTCTCCTCACACTGGTGCACAGCCACAGCCCGTGCTGCTTCCTTAGGAAAAATCCATGGTTGAAGCAACATCTGACTGCTGAGCTGCTCTGAAGCAGATGATGAGTCTGGAGTCAAGACTTCATGGACTTCTGTCCAGGTAGTTTTAGTTGCCTGTTTACTGGGAAAAATGGGTGTAGACAAACACCTTAATTGAGGTACTTCCATCAAATCAAAATTATGCATTTATAGACCACCACAGTCATCTCTCACTGCTGCACACAAGCAACACAAGCGACTTGAGGCTTACAGGTTCCCTTCAATTTAGCAGCCTTGAATTACACTTTGGGAAGTGAAGGACCAGGAGGGTAAGTGAAACTTTTTAAAAGCCATTTTAAGCACAGCAGATTCCCTATTAATCCATTCCGCGCTCTAGGTTGGTTCCCCAGGCCCTTGGTGTAATACTACTGTCTCTTCCCACATGCATTTTTCAGGGCAGGGCAAAAGTAGGCTTTTCCCACTTGCTGTCTGCTGCAGTTAAGCTCAATAGAGATGAGGGACCACAGCTCTTGCTTATGCAGGTGAAAGCCAGTGCAGTCACAGGGAAATGACTTAGGTCTTGGCAATGCTGTGATATGCTCCGTTGTGCAAATGGGATCCCAGTACACAGCAGGCTTCCCACTCCTTATTCAGCTGGTGGTTTGTCCTGGGCTGACCTGGAAGTAGCAAGTGAGAAAAATATCGGACGAAGCCTCATTTAATTCTCGGTTCTCCCTTAACTACTAACCAAGCCGCCTCTGTACCAGCATGTTACATTGAGAGGATGTGGACAAATATATCTGTGCTGAGGAGAGGCAGAGGCAGCAGTCCGCATTTAGAAATGCTGAGCAGTGTGTTTTTCTAAGCTGGCTAATTAGTATGGGCTTGTAACTAACGGCTGCGTTTAACTGACAAGGCAATATGCCCTTCACCCATCCCTTGAGATGTCAGGAGAACTATTTCTTTTGAACAGCGTGCTTGTTAACTCATTCTTCTCTATCCACTTTGATCTTTTCAATATAATGCTTTCTCTCTGCACCTTGTTTCTCCCTGTGGAGGAAACCATGGAAGCAAATCACACTCATTTCCAAAAGGCTCTTCCTTGCTTTTCCACCAGGCTGCATGGCTTGGTCTTCTGTGGCAGTGATGCTGGAAAAAAGACAATACTGTGATTACAAAGTGTTAGCACTGGTGCAATCCCAAAAAATGTTGTTAGAGAAATTGAACTGCTGCAGATGCCTTTGTTCCTCTCCAAGACAGAGAGGAGACCAGGAAGAGGCAATGATTCAGCAAGTTACAATTTTCCTCACAGGTTGTTCCACTGGGATATGGATTATACTAAAAATTGATGATCTGGTCTTTAAATGGAAGGAAAGGTGGAGTTTTTTGATAAATCTTATTATGCTCCAAGTACCATGAAACCCTGCTGTAATATAGACCCGTACACCCAGATATTTGTAATATTTCCCCACACAAAGATCCTTGTTAATACTTGATGAAAACAAGTCAGGGTCTAAAGGTAAATAGTGGGAAAGAAAAAAATGGAATACAGCCATAAATATGCATGGATATTTAGGGTCAAATCTTGTCCTCACTTTGAAGGGTTCTGTATAACAGTGGGAAATGTATGTGGATGTCTGCAATTGGATACACAGTATATTCAAGAACTGAGAAGTTAATTGCCAAATTGGCAAATGCTGTACTTATCAGTCTTGGTACCAGTGGTGCATCTGGCTTTGCATAGGAGTCATGGGAGATTTCCAGTGCTTAAGTTGCCCTTGAGGTACTAGAGGCATCATTTTGCAAGGTAAATGTTTATCTTTTGCATTTCCAGAAATACACTTGAAGAGACTTTCTTCCCTCCAACAAGGGTCTGTTTGGCATTTGAAAAGATTTGCTAGCTTTGCATTTCCAAATAGGGATGCCTCTATTTTGGCTTCCACATTGAGGGAATGGGCTATCAGTAGCTGTATTCCAGGAGCGCTGAGCTCTTCTCTGCATTATTTGCAGTTACTGCAGGATGCAGATATTGAGGACTTCACAAGGTCAAGTCACCAGGACTTAAAACATTGCAGCATGGAATTACAGTCCTATTTTGGGCCACCAACATTTTTGTTAATTTTGCTTCAAGTCAGCAATTGCCTGCAGCACCANTGTAAAAGAAGTTTGGCTGTGAATAATGTTGCTACACATTGTGCACCAAAAGGAGATGATGACTTCAGGGACAAATGACAGACTTCCACATATAATCACAGGATGCCAATTTGTGGGTTTTTTTTGAAGGCACCTCTTCTGTATTGCAAAGGATTGATGTGAAGAAGTGCATGCTGTCCCTAGACTAAATAAGTGTTGCTTTGTTTTCAACCTAGAAAAGACAGAAAGAAAGATGGAAAGGAAGGGAGGGAGAGACAAAGCATGTTGCAGTTGAAAGCATAGTCTCAAAGGTCACACCAGACTGTCCTTACCTCAGCAAATTTTCTGGCTTAACTTCATAACGAAATAATCATGGTATCTGATACTGCCTGAGAAATAAATGGTGTTCTTTTTAAGTTCTTGCCCATTTCACAGCACTTCCCTGTGACACTGTAATAAAGTAGGTTGCAGCAAGTATCCTGCATGCCATGCCTCCAAATGTACCAGTTAATTACTGAACCCTTTAAACCTACTAACAAGACAAGCCTTGTTCTTTCAACCTATTGCTTTTTGCCAAAAAAAAAAAAAAAAAAGAAGAAGAAAAAAAGTCTGTTGGGCAAATAAATCTTTCCAGAGAAAACAGATTTGTTTCCAAATCAGTCAACTGTGCTGAACTGGAATGGAAAAAATGTTATTTTTTCCAGGATGAAAGCAAAACAAGATCTCTCCCTGTTTACCCTGTCTCACCCATTTCTAAAGAAGGTCAATTTAATTCCTTCATTACTTTTCCTGCTGTCTTATTTATCCTGAAGTCCTCTAGTCTTTTTCAATTTAACTGGCAAAGCCCAACTAGTTGGTCCAACATAGGAGAGCACTGTTCTTTGCTCTTCACATCCATGTGAAGATGCTGAATAGAGCTGGGTGAACTGTAAATGTCCAGACATTCTCCCTTTTTACTCGTTTTCTCTACGCTTCTGAATAAAAACATAAATCTCAAGCGCTTTTTGTTGATTTTGTTTCCTTAGCATCTTATTCATTACAGATGTTCTGAAGCCTGTAAAAACAATCACAAATTCAGACTGCACCAGCCCTGTGTGTTGTGCCATGCTGAAATACAAACCCTTGTACCATAAGCATCTTTCAATACTGGTGCCTGGGATTGAGTTTGGAAGGAGGGAATGGTAGTAGAAATATAAGGCAATAGAGTAAGCCAGAGTAAAGAGCTTTCCTACCCTCATAACAGGTAGTTCTTGATCTTTAGCTCAGAAGGAGCCTAGGGCAGCTCCTGAAGGGTGACTACACTTCAGCTACAGTCACTTACAGGCCATTGTGTTTGCTTATATCAGCCTGGATAGCATGCAAGGTGTGTTTTGCATGCCACAGAGTCAAATGCAGAAGTAGAGACACATTTCTTTAATAGCCATGGGCTGTTAGAGAGGGTCACTAGATCAGTTAGTATGGTCTAGTAGATGACACCTTAACAAAAGAAAAGTGCATGCTGCTGAATTTTCCTCTAAGTGTTCTTAGTGTGCTGGGTTGGTTACACCAGCTTAACCTCTTCCGTGGTCACATACACTCCATTGACTTTGGAGCATCAGCATCAAGAAAACAGCCTGAAGGGAGGCGTATGCTAGCTGCCGATATGCAGGTTTTAGAGTAAAAGGCTCTGACATATGATCAAGTGCCCAAGCCTTATCTACAGCCTCTTCCATTCTTGTATTACCTCATTCCTGCCTCAGGTGCTGAGCCTGCAGTCTCTACAGCAGCTTCACAGGGACACAGGCAGCTGTGAAGTGATGACTCAGGCACTGTAACCTGACCAGGGTCCTGTGCCCTGAATGCGTCTGGGCAAGTCTAGAGGCAAACCAGGTTCATATGGTGCATGTACCAAAGAAGCTGGGAGACCTATCGTGGCTAATGGCTCTTTGTGAAACTGCACTGGTATGTTGAACCCATAACTGAACTCAGTTCTCAACTTTGCTTCTACACAGACCTGTTGTACTATGAAATGTACTGCTTTTAAAACCAAAAAAATACAGGATATGATATATATGGCAGTCTCTAAGGAATTCTGCAGCTTTGCTAGCAAAATGAACAGTAATTTCACATCTTATATTGCAATTTCAGTTCAAGTGCCAAAGTTAAGTGCAGCAGTCCTTGCAAAACAAACCAGCTCTCCTCCATGCCTCCCTTTGGTGACTAGCCAGATTTTATCCACAGTCCTGGAGCCACCAGTGGATTCATTTCACAATGTTGTTCTTCACTTGCCCAGACACTAGAAGATTAGTTATTCATTTTGGTCTTTTCTGATTTTGGTGGCATGGGACGCTGACTTTCCAACACCATCCATTAGAAGTGCTTTCCATGTTTCAGTGTTTGTCCCTTTCAGAGGAGGTTCAGGGCTTTCTGAAGTTGCCTCCTGCTAAAGGGAGAACTTTACAGGATGAGATCACCTGTTTATTTCCAGGGAAAATACCAGACCAGGAAGCATAGCACTCTTTCCCAGAGTGCTGCATTTCCCATGGGGCAACACCTCTCTCAGGAAAAAGCCCATCATCTTCTACACACCTCTGACACATAAGTCTCTGTTAGAAGTAATTGCTTTGGTGGCACTGTCTCCAGGCTGCATTCTATGATGAGAACAAATGGTCCCATAGTACCAAAGCCATTTAGAATTTGCTACCTACCTCATCTTAGCTCAGGCACCCACTGCTGGGATATACAGACATTCATACATACAGATAACTGAAAATTGTCACACTCCCATGGACAACAACAGGAGTTGTCTGAGTGGGAGCGGGTGGCACCTGCTTTTTCTTTATAACCAGTGTTCATTCACTCACTCTAGATGCCCCTAAAATCTACACAGACAACCCTTCTCTACACAGATCTAGTCCAGCCTGTGTGAAAGCAGCATTTGCCAGCTGGGCAAGAAATTGCATTGTGCAAATAATTACCCTAGAGGAGAATGTCCTTGGCAGCAACTACCTGAGTACTGGAGAAATGCAAGTAGTCTAAGGGCAAGGCTTTGGAGAGCTCTGCCATAAACTATCTGGTGGAACATATCAGAGAGACATTCAGCAAATGTGACTGAGACCTCTGATTCTCTGCCAGCTGTCAGGTTTGGAATTACAGCCATAACAATTACCCATGATTACTTCGCAGTGTTGTTAAGTACAGTGAAAAGATCACCAGTTGAAGTAGTTCCCTTCTGTGATATTTAAGTGCAGTGCCAGAGAGAAGTATCAGATCTCAGGACTGAAGAGTAGAGACGCATTGGCAGGTGTGCTCAGGGAAGAGACAGGAGGATCAATACTTTCTGTTTAGGCTTAGCAGGTCTCCTGTCAGACATGCACTAACAGTATCTGTTACAATATTATCGTATGGATAAATAAAGTTAATAACCCTAAGCAGTGTTGTAGAGTTTACAAAGTCATCCCATGACCATAGTAGTCCAGCCAGTTGCCCTGTAATTTGACCTAGCCAACCATAAGCTATTCCCTTATCAAAAGCATGAAAGAAAGATCTGTTTTGATGCACAACCTAAAGGATTAAATGTTTATAAATTATTGGGCTTTACCTAGAACTGATGACCACCGTTGGAAAGTCACTGGTTTAGACTCCTAAGATCATATAGATGAAATTGATGAGAAAATGTCAGAATTGAAGACCTTCTGTATTAGCAACATTGATGCCAGGAAATAAAAAAAAATGTTTCTAGTTGAGGTCCTCTGCATATCCATATCTTGGAGAGAACACCTCTCTAGGCAGCTTGGGATACTGGTTACTATCTACTACTTCAACAGTATCTGATAGCATACCCTATGCAAAGATATTGTGATTTGGAACAGGATTAAACAAAATATTCTAAGTTCACTACATCTGAATTTTGTATTTCACGTTTACACTTTCAGGGAGTATAGGATGAGGGTTATTTACACTGAAGGGACTGGATAATGCCACCCTAACCAGTCTTTCCCCTCTTCACTTAAGTACTCCCATACTCCTACCTCATATTCTCAAGGCTTTCCTGAAGATTTTGGAGAATGAAGATACAGTTTTTGTGGAGAGATGAATCAGTTCAGAAGATCATGTTGGAAGACTTGCTTATCCCTGTTGACATCAAAATCTGGTTTAATGTCAAAGTGTTCACCTAGAGATGTCATGAGTGCAGTCATGGCTAGTTTGCAAAGTCTGAAGTTGAGGTGTCTGAGCCCAGGCTATTGCAGTCTGTAAGAACAGTTGATGCTCACAGAATTACCATTTTTGAGACCTGGCCAATTAACATACCATTAGTAAATAATTCAAAGCCTTCTTGAGTACCTTGGCTGCTGGACACCTGCTATCCAAGAGATGTGATATGGAGCTGTTCAGTTACAAGTGAACATGGGACGCAAAATCATTGTTTGCCTTCCCTGACAGAACAGATGTGACTCTTATAGACTTTGGTTAAATGCTTAGGGAAGGAGCATTTCTGCCATATCAAATGGATGCCCATGGAAACCAACCGTGGCAGAAATTAGTTTAGTTAAACATCTGAACTAATCCTCTCTGAAATTCTTTTGGCACTGTTTATTCAGCTGTAATTGTTTCATGAACACACAACAGTTTAAACAGGGCCTTAGAACCTGTGTCAAGTACATACAGTTCATTTGATACAATTTAATTTGACCACTTGAGACGCATAAACATTCTTAACATGTAAATTAAAGGTGTCTCTAGAAGGCGTTCAGCTTTACACTAAATGTTGTTAAGAAGTAGACAGAACCAAACAGAGGACTGTTATACAGAGTCGGTAATCCGATATTCTGCAGTCATTACCATGAAGCTCTTTCTCAGAGTAAAAACACCTTAGACTTGAAATTCCAGAGAGAGGTGAATTTTTTTTTATATATGAAAGAGTAGATGTTTTGTTCTTCCATAATTAATGGAAGAAAAATTTTGCTGAAGTTTGCAGAAGTTATGCAAGATTTGGAGTTACTGAACTCCCTTAGAGGATACAACCTTTTTGTTCTCAGTGTTGCTAAAAATTCTGTGGTAGTGTAAAGTTTGCAAGTATACATCAAACTGATTTTCTGTCTTTTCTGAAGACAGAAGAAATCTGTGGATTAAAAAAAAACAAACTACCTTTAAATATTCCCTTGGCTCAAGCAGAGAACCTTTTAACTCTACATCAAGGCAAAGGCACAAGTTTTCATTAAGTTATATTGAAAAAAAAAAAGGCTTCAAAGACTTTTCTGATGCTTTATTGTTCAGGAAGAAGTAAACAGTGTCCTATGACTGCCCAGCAAAATTTGTCGTAATGGAGGTGCAGGCATGCACAGCTTAGGGCAAAAGCTTTATGTGCCAACTAGGAGGTACAGAACCACCTTCACAAGGGCAACACTGCCTTCTGGTTCCTGATTTCCTCTTGGTTTGGTCCTGCTAACCAATGTAGCTGGAGATACACATCTGCCTCTGAAAATCCCAGGCACTTGCAAAGTGGAGGTGGCAAAAAGTGCTGCCATTTAAAGGTTATAAAGCCACTGGTGGACCAGCCTCACAGAGAGTTCTGAATCTGCTGAGGAGAAACATCTTGGAGGGCAGAAAAGCTCAATGCAGCAAAAAGCACCTTGTGTGTTTGGCCTCTGATAGGTTTGGGGAGAAGCGTGGCATAAATACATGTAAGGGTGTTTCAACCTAAGACGAAGTGCTTCCAGAATTCCCATCTGATCAGTGGGGGATACCTACGGGTAATTAGACTACTGTCTTAAATGTCTCAGCACAGGTTGAAAGACAGGATGAATTCTTGGTTCTGGAGTCCACAAAAATGCCTAGGTAAGTCAGTGGTTACCATTTTGATTTATTATGCAAAAAGGAAGAGAAAAGGGAAAAACAGGAAAGAAGAATGATCTGCCTTCTGAGCTACTTAAAGTAAAAGTGAAAGGACATTTGTCAGTCAGATATTCGAAAAGCAAACAGCATAATTCTGAGAACTGAGAGAAAAAAAAGGTAGAAAAACAATTGCCTGTGTTCATCCATTTAGCCACTAGTCTCTTCTTAAGAACCTTTTCTTGCCTGCTCTAAAGTGACTTGTGACTCACAATTTGTTTCCAACAAACACTAGATGTGTGACAGCAGCGCAGTTTGTCCACAGAAATATGGCTGTGGAGATGCTCCAACACAGCCCAGACTTCCTAGAAGCTTATCTAAATAAACACATAATGACAACTAAATCTTGATATAGCACTTCTCATCTTCAGATTAGGCTTACCTTTGTCTTTCCAGACATGTTCTGTTTTGCTCTAGATCAGGTTGGGTGGATTTCTATCCCTGGGGAAGCCAGGTAAAGAGGAAATGTACCCATCTCTACTTTGGCCAAGGGAAGAGTAGCACTGAAGTCCTTCAAGATACAGGGTAGACACAGAGAGGTGGACCTCAGGGAGCTGCTGACTTTGAGAGTCTGGAACAGCCAAGGTTATATGGAATGGGTAGAAGGAGTAGGAAGTGAATGGAAGAACAAAGTAACAGAGGTTTGGGGGGCGGTGGTACAGCAGAGATAGGATTGAGCAAACTCTGAGACAAATGCTAAAGACATGTTCGGAAGGGTAGGTGGGGATGAGAACGGCAGGTCAGGAAGTTGCAGGTTGTAGCTGGGACTAGAGGAAGAAGAAGAGAAAAGCAAAGTGCTCTGGGCTCTCAGAAGAAGCTGAGCACAGAGAAATCAAAGGGTAGCTTTCTCTTCCCCCAGCTTTACCAAGAATTTTTCTTATGAGCAGAACAACTTGAATGCATAGAATCTCTATTCTCTCCAAACCTAGGACAAAAGATGCCCACTACAGTCTCTTTTCACTTTGACTAGTGTGTTAATAATACTTTAAGTCTCAAAGGACTTCTAGGAGAGCAATACTACTGTTGGCCTATGGGAACAACAAGACTGTATAAAGGTATTTATCACTTCTTCAGGGTAGGTCTGCTCTACAGACACCTCTGCAGGTGATATGTGCAAACTGTGAGGGATATGTGCTCGCTGCTGTTGACTGCAAACTCACTCAGCAGCAAAAGCACAGAGCTCAGTTCAGGCTGCAAAAACTCAAATGAGAGCTTGAGCAACTGAAACAAATTGCACCACATAGACACAGGGGATCTCCTTCTTTAAACATGGACTTGTAGTGCCATTTCAGATCCCTGAGGGTACCCAGGAGGTCTGGGCAGCCTTACAGATACTACAGAGGTTTTATGTGCGACATTTCCCTTTGGAAGAAACAGGTGGAAGCCATACAGTATATGTTTTGGCATCTCAGATAGCACTAGGTGTCTCTGCGTGAGTAAGCTGTCCTCGTAGTTTCTGTAAGATTACATCTCTGCTGCTAAAAAAAGAAGGCAAAGACTGCTGCCAAGGCCAGGCAGCATATACTGCCTCCTGCCCCTACTGCTTAGGGATTGGACTCTCCAGTCTAGTCTGCTTGGTCTTGGATCTCATCTGAACACCATGTGGTCTTCCTGTGACCCTGAGTGAGAAATGCTCCATTTTGCTTGTTGTCTTTTTCACTTGGAAGTGTGTGAGATACCCTGATGGTTTTGCCTCAGCTCACCTAAGAGATGTTTTTACAGAATGCTCACAAATACACATCACATGACTGGAGGTATGCTGTTAGAGCATGAGAGTGAGGACACAAAGCCTGGGCATGGTGGAAGGCTACTTTAGGTAGAGGAAGCCAGACCTGGAGCATTCTTATCTGTCCTGCATTTGGGAGGGCTCCACAGGATGTTTTTCAGAGCAATATGTATCTGGCATCACCATGTGCATGATGATTGGTCTGCTGATACAGACCACCACTAAAATCAGATTACTTTTTGGGTTTGAAATTAATCACTGCCTTAATCACTGCCATTGCTGTCCAGTTTTCTTACTGCAGTCAGTCTCACTAAACAAACACTCAGTTGTTTGCCTAGTCAGGTAGCCAAAAAAAGAAAAAAGGAAAGAAAAAGTAATTGCTTAAGAGCTACTGCTTTCTGAGGGCTTGGGATTTTCATTGCTTTTGCTGGTCAGCAAAACCCGCTAAGCAGAACCAGACAGCCATGACCCCTGAGCACTGCTGTTGGTTTGAGTTGGAACGTGTCACCTCAGCGTGCACAAACCAGCCGTGAGAACAAGCCTCGCTGCACTGCAAACCCCGCCGAGCCTGCATTTTAGAGCTTAATGTAGTTCTTGGCCTGCTGTCATTTTGGCAGCACTTTAACTGCAGACTTCAATTTAATGCAATTATTGAATGCAAGACAAGTACCATGTAGGATACTGTCATCAAATCCTAGGCTACAGGTCTGGATCTCAAGAGCTGGTGTTGCCAGTCCTCATGTCCAGAGAGTCAAATACACACCACAGGTGATGTTTGTCCAACTTATTCTTAAAACTTCCAGTCACAGAAGAAACTTTCGTAGCTCTGCAGATCCCAGACCCACAGCAGTGACACAGCGAGCCACACTGCCCCTGTGCTCATGAAGTGCAGCTCTGGGAATCAGGAGGACTAAGCATTTCTCCCAGTTCTCTTGATGATCTATTTGGTGACCCTTATAGACTTCCCAAACTTATGAAAGAAAAAATTATGATATTGACTTTACCTGACAAACCATTTGTATGAAAAGCATTTTTGATAAAGATCTACGGACTAAAAGGTTCCTAATAATATTAGCATCTCATAGTGTTAATAATTTAAAATAATCCCTATTATTAAAATCAGATAATCCATTTTAATATCCTTGGAACACAAAGCCTCATCTAGTTTAACATTTTTTCCTTTTGTGGAGGGAGCAGTTTAGGGGACGGGTCCCCTTTCCTTGACTTCTAGAAGAAGAAGAAGAAAAGAAAGAAGAACTTTCAGCTGCAAGTTGGTGGATGGTGAGGAAGGCACATTTAAGCCTTTACTGTATTGTTTTTATTCTGTCTGCACTGGACTTTAGCAGGAAAGCAAATGGCTCCTTCTCATAGTCAGCTTGCTTAATTACCTCTCTTGTGGTCAGTCTGTAGCAAACCCTCTGCAGGTAAGAACCAAGGAGCAGGATTGGAGCACAGGGTCATCATACACACAGTCCTTGGCCTTTCAGAGCTGGAAGTTTTTCATGGCCCTGGGGATCTTAAAGGTGTTTTTAGAAGGAAGGCTTCAAATGCATTCCTGACTCGTTTTTTTGAGAGCAAACCACAATTACATAGGGAAAGTACAGTGAAGGTATTTGACTGCCAGGTGCTGGAGAGAAGATCTGCAGGAACACTTGCGTTGTGTGGTTTCAGTTATTTAATGTGGAATGTCCTTTGACTCAACTACCCTGTCCTCCTCTCCTCCTGCATGCACAGAAGAATGGGGCTCTTGGGGGACTTCCATTTCCCCAACACAAGAATTTTGCCTCTGACATGTATAAGGAGTAGGAACAGGACTGCAGAAATAAATAAATACCAACGTAATTAAAAACAAATGTAGGAAGCATTATTAATGATACTCTGGAGAGAAAGGAAGCATACTATGCCAGAAACACCATCAGGAACTGAATAGATATCAAGGGCTACATAGCCTGATGTTATGGCAGCAGAAGGGGACAAAGCAGTGATTTACTGCACAGACAGCAACATCTGAGCCTGCAGCTGGATAGTTCGGGTTTGATTAGTGGAGTTGTTTTTGAACTAGCAGGTCAGATCAGACTCAGGTCTCTGCAGGTAACCTACCTCTGTCAACAGGAACTGCCATGTTTTGCCTTATTTTCAATATTCAACACACCTCCTGCCCTCCTTCCATCATGCTTTCCATTTTCACAGCTCTTGCAGAAGTTTTGACAACTTGCAGCCTGTATGTCCTTGCTTTGAAGGCATTTCTGGAAATAAACTGGATTCTCTGGATGCCCAGCGAAGCAGTCCTTTGTGCAAGTAGGAGGGTGAGAATTTGGTGGTACAGCGGGCTCTTTTTCCAGTGTTTTTCCCATTTATTCCACTGATATATTTGAAATCCCACTACCACATATGCAGTGCTTTACTCCAGTGAGCTATTATCTGATAGCTCCTGTTCAGAGTGCTCAAGCAACTGCGTGTAGATGGAGAAGGAAACAAGTCATTTGCATACAGAGCAAATATTTTGTCATCACCTGCTGTTCATCCTAATGAGATTTTGCCAGACTCATTAGAATGATTCCACGCTTCTTAATACCCACTGAGATTGCTTTATTATTTGATGGAGTCAACAGTTGGCATATGCTACAGTGTCTTTGTATTCAGGTCTCTTGAAACCTCTGAAGGCAGCTAAATAAAGGCAGTGAATAACCAGTTTTGTTTCCCTCTTTCTCCCAGGATGTCTTAACACTGACACCAGTGACTCGTAAACATAATGGTTAAAAGGATCTCTTTATCATCCCACTCCCATCAGCCTCTGAAGGCAGTAGTCATCTCTTCACTGGGAATTGGCTGAAAGCAAGGACCCTGAGGGTACCTGCTCTCTGACGAGGACTCCTGGGGATTTCTGTTTTTCTATTTTCTCTGCTGATTTTAAAAATCTTGTATATAACTGCATTAGTTCTTTTCTCCACTGTTAACTCTATCAAAAAGTTACATAAACCACCACAGGAAAGCGTCCTAATAAGAAATTGCAGAAGATTTGGGCATTGCCTAAATCCACATGACTCTTTTTTTGTATAAGATCTCCCTACAAGTTGGTGATCATAGATTAGCTCAGTTGGGTAGAACATAGTGCTAATAATGCAAATGGTCACGTGTTCAATTCCTGCACAGACCTTTCTCTTAGAAGTGGGACTCCATGATCCTTGTGGGTCCCTTCTAAGTCAGAATATGAAATTAATGTGCCAAGAACTGCAGTAAAAACAAACCAAAAAATACAGAGAAGTGTTTTTTCTCTAGTCTGTCAACTGTAATCTGAGGTGTTCAAATGAGATTAGCTGGATATAATTGGTTTGGTGTTACTTATAACAACATGGAGTCAGGAAAAATCCCGAAGTGTGATATTGAAGTTGACAGTGTCACTTTAAACAAATTCACTCTAGATGAGTTTTGCTTTGGGAGTCTCCCTTTACAAACAGACCTTGCCAGGAGCCAGAGTAAACACTGTGTTAATCTTAGATGAGCCTCTAATTTTCCTACTTCCTTTCCCTGCCCCTTTCCTTTCTATTTCCTTCTAAGACAGCAATATTATAGACAATTTAAATCAGACATGTCCGTAGCTGAACAACAAAATTACCAACTGAGGACAATGAGAGTAGCAACAAACTCAACATAGTAATTATTTTCCCGTCACACAAGCAGTTACAAAAGCAAAGAAAGAACAACTGAGTGCTCTTAATCCAATATTGATCATTTAATTTTCTCAAGCCGTGTAATATTAAGCAGGCTAATGCTACTACAGAGAACCCTGGCACCAATTAAGCCTAGCTATGAAAAGTCAGACTCATTGCAGGCTTGAGCAAGGGGGATAACTCACTATTCATGCCAATGATAATAATTATCTGCAATGGAAACAGTGAAATTAAAGATGGATTAATAGTTTGGCAAAATTCACCATTTCAGTGAGATTTGCATCTGATGGTTCCTGCCAGATTTGTGTTAGTGTGATACACTCTGCTTACTTGATGTTCCTGCAAGACCTACCTGTTGGTCGATGGCTGCTATAGGCTAACTGGGGATTGTAGCTTCTGTCTATAAGGTGAAGAATTAACTTGGTAAAAGGTCAACTCATGAGCACTATGACTCACATACTTTTCATTCATGCTGTGTGCTAAAAAACTGTCATGGCTAACACAGGAAGAGCCGAGTTGGCTCTTCAAACCAAGTTGGGCATTTTTGCTGTTGGGCTGGTTTTAAACTTGAATCATCTGTTGTTCATTCCACAGAGCATGTGCCTCTCTTTAGCCCTGGAGATTTGATTGCCATGAGGCAGGTGCCGGTTGGCTTGAGTGGCCTATCCATTGTGTAGCTGTTCCTCCTAGATGCTATTAATAACTGGTTAGTTTCAAATCAGGTTTGCCAGTCCCAAAATACAGGAGGACATCTCCAAAGAAAATTAATACCTATGTTTATGCAACAGAGCTGCACCTTAGCATTTGGTTCCACGAATAGCTCTTTGGATGCTGCTGGTCGCACTGATTTGATTTTAGTGGATTACACTGGGAGCTTAGATACCTGAGTCATCTGTAGACCCCAAGTGTATGCTACAGTTTCTGAAACACTGTCCACTGATGTTGCCCTGCAATAGTATGTTGGCCTCCAGTTGCCTTTCCAGGTGGACCTGTGCCTCCTATAGATACTGTGCCGTATCTGCCAGCCCAGCCTGAATACCTCAGCTATCTCACAGTATCTCAGGTGACTCCTGGTACTATGTTTGAGCAATTTAACTGACCTCATGGAATATATATCAACTGTTTCCAAACAAGGTGACCTTCCAGTGCTGGTCTTGAGGTTGATACCATGAATGATGGACGAGCCTGCTTATGAGAGCAAAGTCAGACCTGTGTTTAATTGTGAGTGCAAACAAAAACCACAAAGATTCACCGTGAGGGGAGAAAGAACAGCAAACAGATACTGCAGGTTGAGGTTTTCTTCTCCATGCTTTCACGGTGGGTGCAGTTGCAGTGCCTCAGAAGCATTCTCGCTGTAAGAATTCTGTCGGATACAGAGGAAACACCGAATTTGAACCATATGTGAGGGTCCTGCACAATGCAATCCCAATTCAGCTGCATTAATTTTAGTTTCTGTTATTTCATGTTGTACCACTTAAGTGTCTCTAGGTGAATTATCATCAAAAACCTACACAAATTAGCAAAAGGTTGTATTTTTCCTTTCCTGATTTATGTCAAGGAAGGGAGTTCTGATTTAGGCAGGTTCAGAAACTCCACCTCAAACCTTCTGCTACTTCTGCAAGACTTTAAAGAGAGTTCAAAATGTTTGAGTGGGTGTGCATTTGTGTCCATTTCCTGAGGGAAGCTGGAGTAATTTATGTTTGCAGCATTTCTGACCATCCCCAAACCCTCTAACCACTGAAAGAGGGAGAGAAGTCAAATAATCAGACATTTCCTCCAGGAAAGGATCATTAGTGAAAGAGAAATGGATTCTAATGATCTATTTGTGTTGTAGGAAGCAAGCTCAGAAAATTCTAACACTTTCTTTTTTATTAATGTTTTTATTTTTGTTTTATTTTCCTTTTATTTTTCCTAGTTTCCATTTAGATCCCATCTTATGGAATTTCATGCCTTTCATGATAACCTAAAATCAAAGAAGCCAGAAGGAAAAAGTTGCCAACCATGCAAAAAGATGGACAGAAATAGAAAAGCATGCCCTCTAGGAATTTCTGCAAATGTGGAATTTGACTGTGGGGAAAAAAAAAAAAAAAGGAAAAAAAGGCACATGGAAGTATTTTTTCCTTTAAATTGGAATTTGGCTTATTTTGAAAATGAACCTATTTAAAATTGTGATGAACCCATGTTAAATCCTGAATTTACTCCTTTTGTCAAACAATTTGTTATAATGAAAGAGGATTTTTTGCAGTAAGCACTCTAAATTCACTTAGCAATTTTGAGAAAAGGTGAAAAACTCTGAATTTGTGAAAGTCGCGGACTAAGCAGAATCTATAGGTCTGCTCAACAAGTTTTTGAAACAAAATTTTTGCTCTGTTTATTCAGCTCAGGAGTCCTCTGTATTATCTGTGGTATTGCAATGAGGATGTTTTTGTACATGATCATCATCATCATCATCATCATAATGATGATAACAGTAAAGGCTGCTAGCCAGAGTGTGTTCACCAGGAGAAAGCACACCCTGGAACATATGGCACCAGACACTTGGAGCAGCTGTGCAGGGAACCAGGCTGGGCCCCGCAGAGGTTATTAGCTTAAGCTCGCTACTGTGCAAACACAGCTCTACATCTCCTGAACCCTCTCTGACCTTAAAATCCTATTGTCGCCTTCACCTGACACTGCATCTGAACTGATAAACCACACTGCACTGAGCCAGCTCAGGTCTCTGCACCCACAAGACAGTTAATCTGTAGTCCCGATAGACTGACCGTGGATATTTGACAGATGGATGAAGTTCAATCTGCCATCTTATTCACTTTAGGCTGAGAATATATCTAAGAGTTGGAGAACCAGGAGAACTTTTTCCCCACTTTTAGACTCTGGGACGAGAGGATCATCTATATTCAACAAAAATCTTGAAACCCCATGTGGCCAGATCAATTAATTTGAATAATTTCCACAAATGCATCATTTTAAAATAAATGTATTTTACAAATTCTATCCTTTTTGCTTTTCATTTAATTCCACTTTCTGTGGAAGTAGAATCCAGCCTAAATAGTATAACAAAGAAGAACATGAGTGGATCACTCAACCATTTTCTGCTCTAATAAGAATGATAAAGTTATGTTTCCAAAGAAATATATGACTTTTTAAATCAGGAGCCTCCCATGCTGTGTGTCCTCTAGAACCCCTTATGCTTCTGGCTAACTTTAACAAAAAGAACAGAATGCAGTTTAAAGCAGAATGCAAAAGAAGATTAAAATAGCTACTATAGACTAAGGTTCCTTGCTTGATAGTTTAAAATATGATCACATTTATATACCTTTTTCTAAACCTCTTCATTCTGAAAGAGGCCCACTTAGGTTCAGGCACAGGATTTCTTCATTACACTCCCTCCCTTATTCTGAGCCACTGACAGTCTTGTCTGTCTTGAACATCTGCATTACCTGTCATTTTCAGCCTGGATTGCTGGAGAAGACCATATCCATCCAATGTCACATTTCAGAAAAGAAGGCTCCATACAGGATACTCTACCTCCCAAATTTAACTCCGTATACACAATAGCAACAGTCTCAAATGAGACTTTCCATTGCTGTTCTGCCTTTCTATTTTGTCTAAAGTGGGGGGAGGCATGGGTGGGGGGGTGGAAGGGAGGCAGAGGAAGCCAAAGCAACTTCACGGGAGATCATTCACACTTTCTTCCAGAAAAGACATTTAGCCTCCACCTAAAACTCCTCCATATTATCTAATCATTGCTTTATGCAAGCAAATTCTCTCAGTATAACCCAGTACCTGATCTCGTTCTGCCTTGAACATGATAAAAGCCCTTGAGAAGGGTTGGTCCTATCTCCATCTCAATCCTGCAAAGATCCTGGACTTCTTCCAATTCAGCATCTAGCTGGCATGTGAAACAGAAACAGCACCTGGTGACAGCGATGAATGGTCTGCTCTTGGCTGTTGCCTGCATTCTCACTGCTGGGTGTCCCTACAGTATTTGACTGCATAACCCCTAAAATCCTTTTGTCCACATTAAGGATGTTTGGTCAGCATTACAAAATCTAATAATAAATGCTACAGAGGAAACTGGCAAACTTTTGCCCAGCGTAAGCAGACAGTATGTAGAGAAAGTCCGCCTGTTGAATGAACTCACCACTCTCTCAGGACCATGGAAATCACATATTTATGGAGTCATTTGAAGTCAATTAATGATTACAAAATAAATAAAATTAACAGGTACTTTTGGAAGCTACCGTGCAGCCTACTTGCTACTTAACTGAAATTATAAAAGCAATTAAAGGGCAATTATAATCAGCAAGTGAGAGAGTTGTGGAAAAATCAGGTGTGGGCTGCGAATAATTCATTTGGTCTTAAATAATCACATGTCTAGGTGGATTCCTTCAGCCAGAGATAAGCTGAAGTGCAATGCAGCCCTGGATAAGAAAAGAAACCACCAGCTCTCCAATCCAGGTGACTTTCAAGGACATGGACACCTGGGAGACTGTGAGATGCAGAAGGCAAGAGAGGTCAGAGCTGCACAACAAGGACCATCCCTTCCCAGTGGTGGCCACAGCATCCTCAAAACCCATTTTCTCCCAGTCTAAATCCAGTTGTCCCCAATCTACTCTTCCCCCTTTTCATACCAGGTTGTCCCGTTCCAATCCCCTCCTACCATGCCATGGGGCAAGGAGAGCTATTGAACCTCTGTCCTTCAAAGACTGTGCAGTAACTGCCAACCCATCTGATGTCTATTATAATGCGAGTCCACACCCTAGCAATTGCCTGAAGTCTGGGGAGATATTTTTTAGGAAAGGAGAACAAAGAAAGAAACAGCAACCAACCCTTCCCTTTCTGCATGCAATACTTTTTTTATCTGCTTATCATCAATGTATTTTGTAGCCTCGAAAAGCAGCATGAAGTAGATGAATCATTTCTGCATGTCAGGCCTGCCCCTGCACGGCACAAGCTGCATGTTTGCTCTCACTGTCAGTAACTTGGCAGACCCCCTGGCAGAGGGGGCTGTGCCCAAATCAGGTCTGATGCAAGGACATCTCTGAAGGGTCTGGAAAAAGCGCCATGACCTAAACGCGTCCCCTGAAAACCAGGACAGGGGCAGAAAAAAATGGTGAAAATCAGAGAAGGAAAATGAATCTGAGCTTGAAGTTGGTGGGGTTTTTTCGTACCCTGAACATCTCCTGTTATTTTGTCAGTAGCTTGAGGCAGCTATTTTAATAAAAAACTAGACAAAGTTTAGGGATAACATAGAGAAAGAGGTGCATGTGTGTGCCTGCTTTTGCCAGTGCAGTTGCTGACAGAGTTTTGATAAAGTACATGTCTTGCTTGAGGGGGATCTAACAGTACACCTTTCGCCACAGCAGAAAGAAAACATAAAATAAGTCTACGAAGCCACAATAAAAACATGCTAATGCGTCAGGGGGCCTATTTTGGCACTTCAGAGTCTGAGAATCTGCCTGCAAACCCCTTCAGTAACTTCTGCATTGAAGGTTCCCAGATGAGTTACCCCAGTTAACATTAGAAAGGATTAAGGATGAAAAAGTCCCAGCTGCAATCACAGCTTAAACCTGCCTGTAATTTGGTCCTGGATGCCTATTCAGGTGTGTTAGGTATTTATTTCTTTTTTTGTGCTTCTGGGCTTGGACCAGCCAAACACCTCTATTCCAGAAGGCATACACCTGCCTTTCTCACCCACTCCACCACACTGGTTTCTTTTCTGATCATTTTTGTAACTCATCTCTTCAGGGTGTTCTCAACAGAGAGGGGGAACATCTAATCCCTGGTTGTTGTGCCTTTTTTTTCCAGTAGAAAATCAGGAAGACTGTGTGAAGCAAAACAGTTTGCTGTGATTAGAAAACAGGCAACAAACAAAAAACAAAACAACCAACCAGAGGATTTCTGGGAAAACGTTCTCCAGGGAGTTGCTATAATCCACAGACCCCCTATAAAGTTGCTTTTCATTTAGAATCATAGAATCATGTAGGTTGGAAGGGACCTTTAAAATCACCAAGTCTAACTTGCTGCACCAAATCCACCACAAAAACTATGTCCCCAAGCGCCACATCTACAGTTTCTTCAGGAACCAGTGTGCATGCCTCTGCTCTTGATAGAGTAAACAATAATCACACTGCATTTTACTCCAGCCACAACCTATTTTTGGGGCTTTTCTTGTCATTACCCTGTGGCAGAATTGCAAGCAGTGTGTACTCATCTCAGCACATGTACAGGAACAGTGTCTCCAGCACCCCAGTCCTGCAGCTGCCTGCAGGCAGGAAATAGCCATCAGCACCAAAAATTCTAAATTTTCTTTCCCACAGTAGAAACAGAAACATTGCCCCACTGACACACTGTCTTTTTCTGCCTGTGTAGGCAACATTAGGCTGGGGCTGGTAACTGCAGCGTGCACAGGACAAAGTGTCTGTATGGGTGATGGAGTTGGCATGACTCTCAAAATCAGCAAAAAAGTACTTTGGTTCTGTTTTAGCATTTGATAAAACACACGACATTACAGTCAGGAGAGCCTGCCTCTCCCCCTGAGACTCTGCCCAAGGAGCAGACAATAACAAGTAGCGAAGATTTATTGCTGCCAAGGAGGTAGAGAAAGAGGAATGTAATAAAGGCTGAGGAGATGAGAAATGCACCAGTTTGCTCACCCCCTACACACTCACACACACTCACAGGCACTCCAGAGAAGGAGAGGAGGTTATCTGCCATGAACCAGCACACTGCTGAAATTCTAATGAAACAAGAGTCAAATCAGGTAGGAGGTGGTTGAAATGCTGAGCTTGATGCCCATTTATCATCTTCAGATGCTAAACCCAAGCTGGTGAGGAAAGTCTAGAGAAGGGCACTCTACCATTTTCAAAAATATTCGTAAGAAAGATAAAACCAGATATTTACTATGCATAATTAGAATAAATAAGCTTTATTCCAAAACAAATTAAACCCCTCCTTTGAAGGAATACTAATAAGCTTGGCAGAACAAGCACACAAATGTTAGAAAATGCTAAATTAAAATTACCTTTGATAACTTAATTCAGTTCCCATACATACAGCTATTATGCAGACACAGTTTGGGCTGTCTGATCAGACAGTACTTTCCCACACAGCTCCTTCCGTCAGCACACAAATTAGACCCAGCATCTCTACTTCATGTTATTCCAAAAGCTAGAAGTGAATGAGGAATGGGACTGTGGAGCAGAAGAAGTACAAAATTACATCCTTGGATGCAATCCTTTGTTACAGAGAGCTGGGAAATGTTGTTCAGCTAAGCTTTTCATGGAAGAGTTCTAAAAGTGTCCTTTTACTTTCTAGATGCCTGAGTTCCAAACCCAGTGGTTTGGTTTGCAGAAGTGCTGGACTCCCAGTCTCAGCTGAGACAGGCAGAGTGATGCTTCAGTGACTCACAGCATCATGTCATATAGTGAGTGCCCTGAAAAATCAAGTCCTGGTGGGCTCAAACTTGGAGGCTGTGGTGCTGATTTAGATGCTTATTCACCAAAAGACATTATCATGATACCTCATCACAAAGAAGTTCTGCTAAAATGAACCAGATAATGGCTGGGGAGCTCTTGTTCTGCACTATAGAAAATGCCATGAAGAAAATATTTCAGGATACAAACAGTATGGTATACAACAAGAATATACTGGAAAATAACAGATTGCATAGGTGCTTGTCAGCTGAGATGTGTTCTTCTAGTGCACAGTATGAGACTGAAGGACTTTGAATACATGAAGAAACCCCAAGTCCGTGTGTGCAATTAAAGACAAAATTAAAGGGAGTTAAGTACTGTTGCATGACATCCGCATGACTTATCAAGCAGGGTAAACACCACGATGTTGAGATTTGCCAAGGCATCTAAAAGACCACACCTACAGGGTGAGAGCCAGCTCTAGAAGTACGTGGGAGATAAAACATGCTGTCACCAGTGGTATTGCACATAAACACTGACAGCAATGGACCGGTGAAATTTAGGAACAGACCCAGTCCAGGCTATGGACTAGTGCTTTCCCTTGAGTGCAAAACTTTAAATTGTAACCCTTGTCCTAACTCCCTTCTGCCTCATCCCTTGGATTTGGCCCACTGTAAACTTTCCCCAGACTCAGCAATTCACTCCCATTCTGTGAAGTCTGTTGTTTTTTGGGCCCATCCTCCCATTTTTAATCATGATAAACTGCCTATGCCAGTTGGCCCCTTGCAGGCCCTCCATCCCTCTCCTCACAGTAGTCATCAATTTGAGTTGTTCCTATAGTGCCCAATTCCTTTCCTACCCTATTTTCCTTTCCCTCACACAACAGCCTTTTCATTCACAGAGCACTGGGGAGTTTCAAAGGGTAAGTCATGTAATTTTTTTTATATATAAAGTCTTTCCCCACAGCCTAAATCTTGGCCATGAGGAACAGCTCTATATAAATTTTTCCTCCCCACCCTATCTGAAATAATTCAGCCAGAGGCAAACACCTGGATTGGAAAACTTTACTCCAAATGATCACATTTTGGCAACAATGTAAGCAACTGGTAAATGAGAAATCTTAATAAAATGCAAAATTGTCAGAGCCACCTGTAAAAACCTTGAGCTCTAGGTGGTGTTGGTGTCCCCAGTCTCAGATGTATGTCCTGGCCATGTGTTGCACACTTTCATCTCAGAGCCAGGTGTATACCAACCACCCATATAGCTCTGTCACCCTTGTTTTCACCAAAAGGAAAGCTGTCTGCAAGCTACAGTGTGACCTGTGTGACTGTGGGACCAGGACTTCCCCAGCTCTGTTCCCTAAGCTGAGTAGACATGGCCCTCAAGAGATCCTCCTCGACCCTTGAGAGACCTACTGATGTATCCCAGCAAGGACAGTGGTGGATCCATGAATTTCTCATCCCCAAAGACAGGCAGGCGATGGTCCCTCACCCCACCAGAGACTTGCTCCCGACAGGTCCCTGGAGATACGTGGTAGTGACCAACATGCTCAGCATGATCTTGCTGCACTGTAGACGTGTTGTGCACTAGGGTCTGAAACCAGTGCCTTCAGTACACTGTGTTAAATGTTAATGTTAAATGGCACATAGAATCATGTTCCAGAATAAGGTCTCCAGAATAAATTCTCCAGCTCTTGCTCCTTGCTGTGGACCTATTCTCTTGCCTTGAGCAAAATGCTAAATCTTTCTGGGAACCAATTTCCTCAGTTAATAAACTCTGTGGTGGGATGCAGTGAAGATCAATTTATTAATGTTTGTGTATCATGGGAAAGTCCTTGAGGGGAACAATCGTGGGAGAACAGCATTGTTACTCTTATCTCCTCTAAGTTAGGATCTAACACATCTGCTCAGGGTGACTCAATCCCATGTCTAGACCTTTGCTTACTAGAAAGTATAGCAGAGTTTCTGTGGCACAATAAAGCACTGGAAATAGACTGAGACAGGGATTTATAGCTGCACTTTCTTGCAATGTAATATAATAGCCAGCATTATTTAATCATGGAAACATGATCTGGCCAGAGCTAACTAGCTTTGCTCAGGTGTGCTTGTAAATTTAATTTGAGTTCTTCTACCTCGTGCAGAAGTTGAATGCAGGCTAATGTGTGTGCTGGAAAAATAACAAATCATATTATGGTATAGAACAGGAAACCTTTCAGTTGCACAATAATAAAATAGTACAATTCAATGCTTGCAGTGTTTATATAGCAGCATTCAGAAATATATTTTCAAGCTTTATACAAATAACTTGCATGCTACCGGGGAGCCAATACATCAAATCCTATTAAAGAGAAGAAATCCATTTTAAAAACAAGTTTTCAATATACATTTAAACAAAGCATTCATTGGAAGAGGAGCCCACTAACAATTGGACCTAAATAGGTATTATTAATATAGGCCCTGATAGAAAACTGAACCCATGACATAAAATATTTACCCATGATACTCTCCACATAAACACTGATGGGGTAGGTTTCATTTTAAAAACAGTGCCCTATAAACCAGAATGGATGGGTCTGGGTGTTTCTGCTCACGCTATCCCAGCAACTGAAAAATTAAGAAAATGCTGGAAGAGAAGGGGACAGAGGGGAAATGTGTGACAAACTCAAATCCTCTGCCTCTCTCCACTCCCTGTATTTTCTCCCATGGTATCCAAAGTCTACAGTGGTTGCTATTTACTCCTTTAGGTTCTCTCACCCACATACTGAAGCATTTTCATTGATCACACATGTAGCTTTAAGCATTTCTACTCCCTGGGCACTGAAATCTTTTGCAGTGCAGCAGAGGTGCACTGTAATAGGTCACGTGGTGGTAGGAAGCATGTTTTGAGCCATGCACCAGCTCTGGGGGCGGAAAAACTCTTCATGGGTCAGTTAATGGGACAGAGGCTCCTGCTTATGGGGACAGAGGGGTGACTGCTGCTTTGGGGCTTTGGCTGAGAGAGACACAGGCAGTTTGGCTGCTGCATGTTCTACACTTCTGCCTTGGGAACCCATCCGTGGTAGGAAACGCGGGGAAAAGGCCAGAAAGAAACCACAATACTGTACTCTCTGGTAGTACTATCAGCTGCAAGGAGAAGAGAGAACAAAGAACTGCCCTTGAAATCTCATCCTGACTTGATTGTAGGAAGCCTTGCTGCTGCCTTCACAAACGTTTTTACAGTCAAAAATGACTAGGGCATATCTGTGTTGGATGCACCATGAATACACAACAGAGCAAGCCAAAATAGTATGTCTATGCCTGGTAACAGAAATTATCTAACTTTTCATCTACAATGAATTTGGAGAAGAACATACAAATATTAAGTATTACTGATTTTTTTCAGATGCACCGTATGAATAAAACCCTGGATGCTGGTTCATTTGGGTTCCTGGCAAACCTGCTTATCTCTGAATTATGTCAAATTAATACAGTCAGGAAATTTATAACTTGTGCTTCTCAGTAGTTGTTTAACTTTACAGTTTGCCAGCAATACTTTGCCATTCACTACTTCCCACTTGCATTATTTTAAAACTGATACTGACAGCTAGTTTTTCCAGAGAGCTGAACTGAAATGTGCAATGCTGGGAACCACAACCAACACACCAGTTCCCGCTTCATGTGCATTTATAATTACGCAAGAAGTGGTGCTTATTGTGCAGAAGGCCATACAGTCAGCTCTAGTGCCCTCTGAGATGACTCACCTACTCTCACTCTGCTACACAATGCTAACTTTTACGTATATCCTCTATCTACATGAATATCCACACTCAGCCTCTCTAACTTTGAGCTTTTTGGCTGGGATCCCTGAATTACAGGCTGTCTTTGCTTTAGGCTCTTCCTTTAGTTTGAGCAGGGGAACATGCACCTCATGGAAACGCCTCTGCTCTTTGGTGGGCTGAGTCATTGCTGGTAGGCTGCACCCCCTCCACATCACTCCATTGACTGCAGAAGGAGCCCCAGGCAGGGCTGGCAAGCCTGCTAAGTTTGTGCCCCAACCAGCCCTCCCTGCTGCTGCCGGTGGGCTGAGAGGAGATGTTGCAAGGTGTGAAAGCCTTACCGAGGCTTGTCAGGGGTGACTCAACTCCTGGCTCGGACAATTCAGTTAAATAAGTAAATTTACACAGCCAAGCCCATGATGACTTTGGTGGCAGCCCCGCTCTGAGCTGGTGCTCCACCATGAACCAGAAGCTGCAGTCAGGCTTTCACAGCCTGCAAGGGCTGCTGGGGCTGCAGTGGCTGAACCACCCTCACAGTGCAGGTCAGAGAGTCCCCATTCCTACGCAGGGCCGTCCCCAGGCGGTTTCCACAGACAATCCTCATTTCAACTCCTCTTCCATCGCTGTGGTTTGCCTTTGCTTGTTTCCAGGGTTTGTTCCCAAGTGCTTACCACCTCCCTCCTGCTGGTTTCTGCAGTTGCTGCCTCACACATGCTTCCTCTGCTGTTCTCTGTGTACACCCTCTCCCTTGAGCATTTCTCTCCCACATTGCTGCTGCTCTTTCCCACCAAGCCCAGTTTTACCCCTGAGTTTCAGACAGCACTGCAGACATTCACCAGAGTCCAATTCTTTGGGGTCATGTCCTGCAAAAAGCATCCACTGCCCCCAGGGACTCGAAGTCCCTTCCTCAGTAATGAGGAAGAAGAGAATTAATCATAGAGCTGCAGCTCTGGCTTTTGGCTCCAGGCCCAAACGAGGCTTTGGTAGAGGAAAGAGACTGGAGCAGCCCAAGGGTGTTAGAGACATTTTCATGGAGTAATGGCTTCCCAGTGGCTTGATACATGGACTTACCTTCTCTAAGCCTGCTAAACATCCAATCTGCCCTGCTCCTGCATACTCTGTATCTTGGGTGTGAGGTAGAAGTCATCTTCTTTAACTCTGAATGTCTGTAAAACTAGTAACTTGTAGGCTAGAAGTATCTTCTTGTCACCCTGGAGTTATAGACTGGCACTAAGGGGATGGTTTCTCATGTAGGTGTGTTCTTGGCAAGAAACATATGATCCCAACATGCCAGCCAGTTAGTGGAGTGACATGGCAAGTGTGCTGGTCCGCAGGGTGTAGGATCCTTCAGACATGTTACAGACTGGTTCCCTGGACCTGGGATGCAAAAGGTCCTTTTCTACAAAGACAGCAAACTAAACTATAGACTTTCTGCCCCGATTTTTGCCCCTCATTTCTGCCATCAAGCCTAGAGCAAGTCAGATGCTCTATGGGCAATCTCCTGTCCTCGTCAGAGCTAAGTTTATAGTCTTAGCATTATTTCTTTCTTCTAGCCTGGGCAAAAGTGAAGAGCAGGATTTTTGAGTTCTAGTCTGAAGGGACTAGAGTCAGACTTTTGATCTTTTCAGAAGCATCAGCTACTGTAACTAAACACCACAGGGGAATTACTGAAGTTACAGAGAAGGAACTGTAGGCTCAAAAGTTTGAGGAGCATTGCTCTTGTGACTACAAAGAACCCTGCATGGCCTATTAATAGATTTGGTCACGGTCCACTGCAGGGCAGTGTGTCCTAATGGTGTTTAGCTGGCCGATTAGTCCCTCAACTTTTAATTTTTCCCTCTGTGTTACTACTCCAGTTCCCTCCTGCAGTTTCAAGCTGCTGATTGAGTCAGAGCTGTGGGTAGAGGGAAGAAATGTATTTATATTACAGCATAACTAGTCTATATTTCCAAGTTAAAAGCGAGTAACTGAGCAGGGCTGCAGACAAAGGGCAGGTGTATTTCACAGCTGCTTCAGCTCTGTTGCGCTGCTCCAATGAGGAGCAAAGTAGTGTATGTGGGTGGGTTGGGGAGTGGGAAGAAGAAGGTAAAAGCAACTGTCTATGTGGCATACCGGTGAAGGTCAACCGGCTCTGGCACCTGCATGCCAACCTCAGTCTGTCAGAAGAACCAAAGCCTGATTAAAAAATGCCAAAACATAACACTTTCTGTTCTAGTTGGGCAAATGTGTGTGCATAGCAACACCGCAGCAGAGAAAAAGTCTCTCTCTGATTACTGATGAAAACAGACCAGTGTGGCTACTAGTCTAAAATATGGCACAACATGGAAGAACCTCATTATCCCAATTTTCAGAAGCATACATGTTGTCCTCCGTTGCCTCCAAACTAGTTTTCCAGGCTTGAAATGTCTCTTTATGCCGTCAAAGGCCAGACTCACCTAGCCCATACAGAGTGCACTGAAAATCCCAGTGTCACCATCGCAGAACTGTGGACCTTGGGCTGGAGTGGCTTGGCTGCTGGTGGTAAAACAGAGTGTAAAGCCAGTCTTGCAAGCAGTCTTGGGTATACAGTACAATGACAAGGCAAGCCAGTGGTTTGTGGTTTTTTAGGTCTACTCAGGCAGAGCCAAGTAATGAGAGTATCTCCCTGTTCAGAGGAGCAACCAGGGTCACACAGCATGATGCGCTGTGAGCTGTGTCTGTCTCATGTTTAGTGCTGTGGGTTCTGTAATTTTCCTTGGTGTGTCAGAACCCTTTTGCAAGAACATCTGACTCAGGCATCACCCTTATTGTCAAAAGTTACCTTCTACAGTTACCTTTTTAACCACTTCTTACACACGTTGACTAGCATCATAGCATCAGGTTAAGTTGAAATTTTGAAGAGCAGCTCCAAGCTCCTTTTGCATCTTCTGAGCCGAAGGAATAGGTAGGGTAAGAGAGTCATGGAAGACACAGCAGCAGCAGAAATTCGTAGTGCTGCTGAAGTCTCGCAGTAGCTGAAGCACCAAGGCGCACAGCAGTATCTGGCTCTGGCGCACCACTATTAACAAAACAAGAAGGTACAGAGCAGAACTCTGTGACAAGTTGCAGGCAGGGGAGCCAGGTTGTGGCAACAGTGTGAGTTAGCCCCGCTGTAATTAACTCCATAGGTGCACGCTCCTGCCCTAAGATACATGGAAGTCTGTCAGGGCACATGGAATTAACTGCCTCACATTTTCCATGGAGTAAGAGTTAGGAGACCCAGCAGTCATACTGGGAGCTGTTGCTGTTTTGTAAGGTCACACCCAAGTTTGCCACAAGGTCACTTTTTCACATTGTCAAGCCCACACAGGGAAGAGGAGCCAACCCAAACTGACTGAATAGTACAAATAGAGTGCCTCAGCCTGGGCGTCCTCGCAGTCACCTCGGCATAACCCTGTGGGTGAAGAGTGGATGAGAAATGGAAAGGGAAAAACAGAGAAAGTCTCCTGTGAAGTAGGAAGGGGAAATATTTGGGCTTTTTTCAGTTGTTGTGTGGGGCTTTTTTTTAAGACAACTATTTTTAAAATACAGCTCGGCAGCATGAGATAAATGTGCTGTTGTTCCTGTGGGATATTTACAAGTGACTCGTTAATTATTTCAATAGCAATGTATTGTTCCGGAGATGGAAGGCTTGACAATGAAAGAGAGACATTGCTAAAAATTAGGAAGGGGCGGCAGTGTGTCTGAAAATTCTGCTCTGCAGCCTAGTAGGCATCTGCAAATTTAGCTGTATGTTCTTATAAGTTTGGCTTTATTTACTGGTATAATTCGCCAGTGGCCCCTTGATTTCCACTGAAGTAGACCAGCTGATACTGGAAGAAAGAATGAATTGCATTACGTGTGTTAAAAAAATAAAAGAAAAAGAAAAATGGTAGTTTTGATGCTGGAAAATGTGTCTTCCAAAGGACTTTAAGAAACACTGTAACACTGCCTCTCCCTGTAATTCCTGTACTGAGACCACACTTTGTATTTCAGGTGTAGCATGAGGTTTGGAAAGACAAAGTTCAAATGTCAAATTCGTCATATCCCTTTAAGACTTATTTTGCAGCTTAATTAGTTGCTGTTAAGATGTGCACCTTATTGCTAGCTGAAACATAGCTAGTTGCAGCCTCCAGCCATGGGATCTTATGTTTTGCCTGGTAGATGAAAGAGTCTCTACAATAAAAATCTAGTCAAAAAATTCGCTTGTTGCAGAATAAATATTGGGTGAGGCATATCAAATTGCAGGTTTATAGGTCACAAGAAGGTTTTTGGATAATTTTGTGCTGGCTGCTTGTAAGAAATGCTGACACTACATTTAGAAAAGAATGAGTTCTTCTTCTCGGTAATTAGGGAAGCCTGAAGGGCCTGAATATGATTACAGTTTCAGATGGACTGTAAGGCTTAAATTTGGAGGATGGTTTCCAGCACTATATTTTTGTTGAGTGATTCTTCTGGGTTTCTTATCTTCTCTGCCAGGTGAGTCACTTCCGGTGAAAAGTACAATTGTTACAAGAGCTCAAGAAGAAAAAACAAAAGGAATGGGCTTGTTCTTCTCTCCCTGAAGTGAGCTAAAATCACAGCCTTCGCCTGGTCAGGATTTGGACACATTTGGAACATATTCACTCCTCACGCTCTGCATTCTTCTTGCAAATAATACATAATTACGGAGACGTAGCCCCAAGTGGAAAAGGCTGTATACACAAGATATCTACATACAGAAAACAATATGTTTTACATGTCTGCTTTAGAGATATTTAACAAGTTAATTTCTTTTTATTTCACTTGAGGTCTGTCCCAGCATGCTAATAGCTGGGCTCTTAAGTTGCTGCCTTACAGATGTTTCCAAGAGCATTGTGCTTTTTATTGTTGTTTTCTGAATCTACTCCAGTTTACAGATGTCTCTTTTGTACTGAGGCACCCCTTTGTCCAACTGCCACATACAGGAAACCAGGAACGACGTAGTCGCTGTGCAGCATGACTGCTTACAATTCCTGATGCAGGGAAGGGGAAAGCCAAAGAATAGGATATGTGACACTGAGCACTGGGAAGCTTCCAATAGCCAGAAAGAATCACAGAATGATTTGGTTTGGAAGGGACCTTAAAGACCATCTAGTTCCAACCCCTCTGCCATGGACAGGGACAACTTCCATTAGACCAGGTTTCCCAGGGCCCCATCCAACCTGGCCCTGAACACTTCCAGATGTGGGACAACCACAACTTCTCTGGGCAACCTGTGCCAGTGCCTCATCACCCTCCATGAAGAATTTCTTCCTAGTATCTAATCTAAACCTGTTCTTTCAATTTAAAGTAATTATGCCTTGTCCTATGACAAACGTGCCCCAGTAAAAAGTCCCTCTCCAGCTCTCTTAGCCCCCGTTAGGTACTGAAAGGCTGCTATAAGGTCTCCCTGGAGCCTTCTCTTCTCCAGGCTGAAGAACCCCAGTTGTCTCAGCTTGTCTTTGTAGGAGAGGTGCTCCAGCATACTGATTATATTCATAGCCCTCTTCTGGACTCACGCTAGCAGATCCACACCCTTCTTATGTTGGGGCCTAGAGACAGCACTCTGGGTGGGATTTCAGGAAAGCAGAGTAGAGGCACAGAATCACGTCTCTTGATCTGCTGAGCATACTTCTTTTGATGCAGACCAGGACATGGTTGGCTCTCTGGGCTGCAAGTAGACATTGTCAGCTCATGTCCAGCTTTTCATCAACCAACACCCCCAAGTCTTACTCCCCCACCAACTCAGGAGCATCTCTCCCATCCTCAGAGCGGTCCTAAGCACCATAGTCTGAATTTGGAGTTGATGCCTTCCTGACATGCTAACTGGCCTCTGGGTGAGAAGGCAAGGCTCACAGAGCTGGCAAGAGGCAGCAGCCAAGCCAGGAAGTGGCTGTGCAATAGCAGGGGAGTCCTTGCCCTGGGAAAAGGGGAATGCCTGGGACAACTCATATGTGTTGCATCATTAGGTAAAACAAGTAATTTGTGTATAAAGCAAGGAGAGGGCTTGGTTAGGCTTAAGTTTTGGCATGTTGCCTAAGGTTTTGTGGATGCACTGCAGGGGATTTTTGAACCGGAGCCTCTTCTTACCCCTAAAATCAGGATAAGCTACCTTTTTCCCGCACAGCAAAACAAGGCTCAAGTGAGAATACTTCCTCTAAGTGCATGCAGCCCAGGGAGTGCCTAGAAGACATTCCCAGGGGCAAGAAATCGAGCAAAAGGGTCAGGAGACCTGTATGGATAAACAAGGAGCTCCTATCAAATTCCAGACTTAAGCAGAAGATACGTGTGGGGGAAGCAGGGACAACACACATGGGATGAATATAGGGATATTGTCAGAGCATACAGAAATGTAATGAGGAAGGCCAAGGCCCATTTGGAAAGAAACCTGGCTAAGGATGTCAAGGGTAACAAGAAGGTCTTCTTCAAATACATCAGTTAACAAGAGGAATACTAAGGACAGTGTGGGCTCACTGCTGAAAGTAACAGGCACCCTTGCAACAGGGGTGGGGTCTGAGATACTGCACATCTTCTTGCTTCAGTCTTCACTGCCAAGGCCAACCCTCAGGAATCCCTGACCCAGGAGACGAGGGAGAAGGTCTGGTCCCTTCCAACCTTACCTATTCTGTGATTCTGCTGCACTTTTGGTGGTCACTCAGGCAGGATGAGCTATTCTGCCCAGAAAGATCATTCCAGGTGATCACTATAAGATGTGCTCCATAACTGGTAAATGGCCAGGAGTCAATTCTAGTAGTCATGTCCTCAGATACCTTATTGGTGATGTACTCTTGAAATGAAAGTCTAATTAAATGTTAAAAACACTTGTTTGGTCTTTAGGCCTAGAAAAATTACCTCCTTGTCTGCATACTGATCGTCTCCTGGAGCAAGGAAAAGAGAAGGTAATCCAGTGGGGGTCACTCTGAGAAGAAACTGATGCATGGAATAGTCTTCAGTGACTACCGTTGAAAAAACACCATGATTTACATGGGATGTATCTGTACTATGGGCACCATATTTAAGGTCCATATCACACACAAGGCTCTGAAGACACCACATTTTTCTGCTCTCGATGCTTTGTTCTCTCAGAATTCATCTGTTAGTATATGTTAGATTTCTGGGATTGCACCCCTCAACACAGAGGAAAGAGTACAATGTAACATACATTTTAAATTGAGTGCTATTGTTAAACAGATTTGTGAAAACTGCACTGGGTTATGAAGAACTGCTGAGTCTCCTCCAATGGGGTTACTTAGAGATGCTCAGGTTAGCCCTCACCTCTTTAAATCCAGCTCATGAGCTCTGAACCTTCAGAATTTGCAAAGTCATGGCTGAAAATCCCAGGAGAATGGGTTTTCATGCAGTACTGAGCGCCCCTAGTTTCCAAAGCAGCAGAGACTGCACAGGAGTTGCAGCTTCATGTGGCATAGGCTAAACATGCATTCATCAGGGACTTTGAAAGCACTCACTGCTAATGGCAAGAAATCACCATTGTGATCATGTGAGGTGATAGAAACCCTGTGATCTCTCTCTATTCCTCTCTACTACCCATGTGGTGTACACATGATTTTATTTGGATCTGAAAAGACAGCAGGTATGTGAGAATGAGGATTAGTCTTTTCTAAACATCAAAAAAAGCATAATCACCTGCCAGCCTTTTATATGAAAAAAATCTGGGCCAGAATAGAAAACTATCCCGTTTAAAATGGCATCCTTAAGCATGCAGTTTTTAAAGACTGATATTCTGTCCCTATAAGAAAAAAACAGAAAATATGTTATTATCTGAGCCCTTTGTAGCTAGCCAGGTGTGGGAGGAAGAGTGTATCAGCGCAGCAGGGACTCTGCAATAGTGCCATGCCCATTCCGTTGGGTGGTCCACAATGTGCACACCTAACCAGACAGAGTTCACATTTGGGCAATGGACATGCAAGGAAGGCAGTATTACTTAACCCTATTATTCTCTCCCGTATGCAGCGATGTCTATTACCTTTGTCTCTGTTTAAAGAGAGGAGGCTCAATAAATGCAGAAATAGACAAATTACTCCTGAAGAAAAACAAGAGAGACACCAGCAAGGAGCATGTAAAACATCTGAAGAATTACTCCCTCGGGTGAAAAAAAACTTTGGATGACGCACTACTGAAAACTCCAGTCCAGGCTATTTTTTTAAGGCTTTTGAATTCCTTGCCCCCTTCCTGACCTTTTATGAACAGATCAGGACCTTCTTTGAAAGCACCATGGGAGGATGCATATGTTCTCCTTGCCTTTCTGCCTGCAGATTTTAACAGCGGGCTTCTCACACTTGTGCTAAGTGGGATTTAATGGTATGTCAACAACTTTTTCAGATTAAAGGAGGAGATAACCCATTAAGTGGTGTTGTTTCAGAGCAGATAACCTGCAATTTGGAAGCAATATGCTGATTTAAAAACTAGGTATGTTTCTTTACAAGTCATATCAGGTAAATAAAGTTCTTGTCTCCTAGATGACCACATCCACAACAGATCTTACCTGGCTTATCTAATTTCTTTGCTGTTGTGTCTGTTTAATTAGGCAGAGAAACAACCATGCCAAGAGAAAGCATCCTGACTCATCAAACATCACATATCCCCTTATTTCTTTTTCCCTTAGAGCCTGCAGGATTCTGAAAGACACAGCAGTACTGGAGTCCCTGACATTTGTTTTCCGTGCACAGGTCAGCTCATGATCTCCATCAGAAACTCCTGATGGATGGGTTTTGCATGCTCTTGTGTTTGGTTTCAAGAGAAGACGGGCAAGATGGGATTATGACGTACTCTCATGTGTGAAAAACTAAACTAGTTTTTTCCAACAGTGAATAAGGGCCACCAGTATATTTTCAGAGGAACTGTGCAGTCCTGTTTGTTCCCCTCTCGTACGGAGTTGATCATCCTATTCCACATCCTGCCAGATGACAAAGATATAACCTGATGTGAATGCTGGTGGCATTTCTGTAGGTATGCAATAACCCAAGGTTACTAGCAAGCTTAAGATAATGGGCTCAAGCCCCAGTCTGCTGAAGTACTAAGGAAATCTTACTCATGGCTCACTCTGGAAAGCACAAGCATAACTTCTCCCTTAACTGTCAGAAGATTAGAATCACTGTCAGCAGAATGAAAATTTATTGTTTAGGGTAATCTATTACACCACAAAAGGAAGAGAACAAATCAGGTGGCAGGCAGAGGCTGAACCACCCTGGGACACCCCTCTTCCCTCCTTGTTCATCTGGGTGTGCATTCATGCAGATGCAGGGAAGTGTGGGTGTGGACCAGTGAGGAAAGTGGACACACAGTTCATTGGATGGTGTTCTTAGGTCAGTAACATAAATACCGCTCGGCTCCCTGTGACGTTTCAACCGACGCAGGCATCACTGCTTCTACCACATCCCTTGGGAGCTGCCCTTGCAGCACACAAGTGTTACAAAGGGGATTCAGTTTATGCTTTGCTTTGTTCAATTTAATCTAATCGCTCTTAGCCATAAAAGTCCTTTAACCACACTAAACAATTCCTCTTCCTCACTGGAGTTTACACCCATCGAATACTTGTAGATAGTTATCATGCTTCCTTTAGTCATTGTTTAGCCAAGAAATACAAGTGTAATCCAACTTCTGCTGGTGCAACGTTGAACATGGGAGGAATAAAGCCTGCCTAATGGAGAACATAAGGCAGGCTACTTCAGCATAAAGCTTTTTAAGAACTTCCCTCTGGCAGCTAATTCATAGCTGGCCTCTAAAGAGGCATTACTAGCCAGGAGGAGGGCAAGTCAAGAGGAGCTAAAAGATTATCTGATTTAGGGCTTTGTCAGTCAGGTTTTAGTGGTTGGGATGATACAGGACAGATTCAAGTATTCCTCAAAGCTGAGCTCTTTCCAGATCACTGTTGGGAGTGGGTTAACCATCTACTAACCAAGGTGATGCACTGCCTGGAAGACTGCAACCTGGACAGTGTCCATAATTTGTAGTATAAATGAATGTGAGACATTGTTCAGGGTTATACCCTGATCATTGTCAATTTACTCGCATACACACAGCCCCTATCTAGTTTAAGGATGCCCTGACTAAGCAGAGAGTTCGCAGAAGACCTGTGGTGTACACAGTACTTGGTCCCTGCTCTTCTAGTGTTCTCTCTTTGGGCACACTTGCCCCTGTGGGCTCTGGGGACTGGAGTTTGGAGCATTGGTCTGAAGGACATAGTCTGCCATCTGTCACTGAATTCATGTGCTCATAGGGCATCATATAATTTTAATTTCTTTTCCATGTTCTCACCCCACCTTCTGTGAGTTTTGGGTTTTTTTGGGTGGGGGGGTTGGAGGGGTTTTTTGGGTTTGCTTTTTTTTTTTGTTAACTTCCAGCCTCTACACTGCTCCTAATGCATTTAAAATTATTGGTCTCTGAATATTCAGGATTAATTTTTGGGATAGTAGGAACAGCACAAAGCTTCAGAAACAGGAGTCAGGAGAGAAGGGATTAACTGGTTCCAGGGCTATCTGGAGCAATGTGGGAGAATCCCTTTGCACCAGGCTGCAGTAAACCTTTGGCCATGTGCATCAGTGCTCTGGCATTTCTTGCTAGGAAAAATTAAGTCTAACCGAACTTGTCATATTCGAGCTTTCCTATCCACTGAGGTACACAGTCATCAGCACACTCAAAGTAAATACCTGTTCCCTTCCTACACAGCATACCTTTCTTCCTTTGCCAGGATACAGCTGGGACCAGCTTGGTCCTGCTTTGCACAATGCTCTTTCTGGATGGGTGCAGCAGTTAGCCCTGCTCCACTCCTGGGCCATCCGTCCTGCTGGCAGCAACCTGGACCTATAGGACTACTGCAATTCCCAGCAGCAACAGAGTTCTACTCTGGTCTTCTGAATAGCACCATGAAAACCAATGCTTCCAGCAGCAAACTAGAGTGTGTGAGTAAGTCACATATCTTCCCAGAAGTCTCTTTCAGCCACAGTTGTGCATGGCTTATGAACATAATGTCATATTTCAAGTTGAACGGAGAGCTGGTTTAGTGCTAGAGGGCTTTGTAGGGCAGCCAGGCTTGGTCTGTCATCCTACTGGGTGCAAAGCCTACTGCAGTGCCTATTTGGAGCAAAGCCTGGAGCAAACTGTGCTCATAGTTGTACCTGAAGTTTATTCCAGAGGAAACTAACTTCCTCCTTCCAGAGACAACCCCAGGTGAACTGTTAGTACTGCAAAGCGAATGATTGGAGGGCTCCTGACTAAGGGTGGTACTGAAGACTCACCTTTCCCAAAACCATAACATGTTGCCCTTGAGAGGCATCTGAAAACAAGGAAGTATTCAAATACCAAGTTCTATGGCATGGCTCTGTGGACCTCAGCCCATTTTCAGATAGCACTTCAATATCCAGGCTAAGCATGGTGAGCTACTCCAAGTAACGAGAAGTTCACTGTACCCAGGACAGCTGTTCATCCAGGTTCCAACCTTTATTTCTTCTGGAGAGGTCAGTCATTAATGTCTGTACCTTGTGGTGAGTCTTCAGACTTGCTTCTTGGACTCTTGTACAAAGAGATCCTAATCCTAACCAAGCTCAACAAGGAAGGATCCCCTGATCACACAGAAGTCCTCTCTCATGTCTCTCTTGTATGCCCAGGGAGGAAGATACTTGGACAAAAATGAAGTGACCAAGTTTCCCATATAGCCCACTCTTCACCAGCTACTGGCTTAGGCCACATCAATTAGGTTTGGAAAAGCACAGGTATGGCTCTAGATTTGTGCCAAGTGGTCTTTTGTGGCAGTGAACCTACAATATCAGAAATGGAAAGTCTTGTGAGAAGTGGGCCAGTGAAAAGGCTGAAGAGGCTAGCAAAAATACCTTACAAACTGAAGCTTTTACTATTGTGTAAAATGGAGTTTTGTTGTTTTTTCCCAGAGTCACTGCTTCTTCTTCCCAAAATCCCCGGAGAAAGTTTCTTATCTCTGTAGCCAGGTCTGAAAGAATGTGGCCTTGGAAGTTTAAGTTTTTCTATTGGCTCTTAGTTAACTCTTTCCCTATTGGCTGTTATCCCTAGCTTCTTATTGGACTACTTAGGATTCCTTGAAAAGTTATAAATAGCTCTACCCATGTAATAAACTCTCTCTCTGCTTCCTCTCTGGTGGTCTCTGCATGTCTCTTTGTGGGGCAACCCGGGGGCAGCGTGGAGGGGAACAATGAGGGGGCAAATCCCTACTATATAATGGGGTAGAGCTCCCATTATAGGGACATGATCACCCTTATCAACTGTTGCAGTCTTTGTGTTTCCTGTTGGCCTGGCTTTTTATATCCACCACATTCTTTCCTTGGTTGGTTTGGGCAATTCAGTCCTGAAAAGCCATCACTTGTGTTTGGCTTGCTTTAGGCACTATAACTTCAAGCTGTTTATTACACAGGCCTTCATTTTTGTCTCAAATGGCTCCATATTTGTCTGGATATTCTTTTCCCTTATGCTCCTTAATAGTTTCCCCAAACCTTTTCCTGACTTGTATTTTTTGGGCATGACTGTGTTAGGAATAGGATGAAAGAGGAATAGTTTGTTCTGACTACAGATGTACAGGCTCATCCAGAACTAATTTTGGTACGAGGCTGCCAACACAAGATGTCTGAGCCAGCACTTTTCATGCCGTCTGCTGATTTTTCTCCAGAGTGTCATTTTTCTAGGCAGTGTGGTGGATGTGTTTCCCCTACCCTGAGGGCATACACAGGTTTGCAGTACAAAGGGGAGAGAGAAAGTGCCTTCACTGCACCAGTCTTCTGCAGAGCCAGGGAAGAGTCACTTTTTGTCTTGTTTTTATTGAGGCAAATGTTCCTAGAAACTTGCTCATAACCACATTGTACACACTGGAGAGTTCCTAATAATGTAAATCCATTAGGCTTAAATGATAAAAGCAGAAAATAACATTGTAAGACAGAAATGAAAAAGAGGCTGGCTATTATGGATTAGATCTATATTTAGCACCTTGGACTCAAAAGCACTATAGAATCATGGAAATTAAAACCAGACTGGAGCATGTACTCCATACAAATATAAGAGTTAATGCAGAAGGCAGAACAAACTGTTTCTCTTTTTTCTAGAATCCCTCAAACAGAAAGGTAACCAGGGGTGGGGATGAAGGGAATAGTAAGCAGTAAGTCCAAATTGAAGAGAGACCTCAGGAGGCAAAGAGAGATCAAAGATGATCCATTTAGCTGTGTGTGCAGGGAGGGACACCTAGGACATAGCAGCCTTGCTTGCTGCTCTGGCTTCTAGGCATATGGTGAGTAAATAACGCATTATTAATAACTCACAATAACCAGTCTGTTATCATCTATCCATACCAAACAATGCTGAGGAAGGAACTGTGCAAATTAAAAGCACAATATTCTTTAATTACAATAATAATGTGAGGACACTCTGCCTTCCTTACATAACATAACAGCTAGGTAATACAAGAAACTCATAATTTGGTCAAGTCCTTACATGTCATAATCTCCAGGTGCCTCTATGAAAATGATATATGTTAAAAAACTGTCTTTTTGCAGCATGGTAACACTTAGAGTCCCAGCCCCATGCTGGGGACAGGTCCAGGGGCTCTGCCAAGCCCACCTCTGAAGCCTCAGGAGTGAACTGTGTGCCTTGTAGGTGGGGCTTCAGGGCCACCCTGTCATTCTTGCCCACAGTGACAAGCTTTCCCTCTGTACCTGTTCAGCAGCAGGCAGAGAAATCAGATTCTGCCAGTGACTTGGAGGTTTCTCCACTGCATGAGTCCTTGGTGCATCTCCAGAAGGTTTACCTCTCCACTCAGCTCGAAGGGCAGTGAGTGGAGGCTCTTGCATAGGATGCTGTTCCCTCACTTGCTACAGGTGTCAGCTCTCCATTGACCAGAATCATTGCAGCAATATCTATGTAGATGAATGATGTCCAGGAAAATCAGAGCAGACAGTTATTTAAAATGAGCATTTCTAAAGACTTTGAATGACTAAAGAGCCATGAATGACTAAATCAGACTTGGACAAAATGCAGAAAAGAATCCAAGGCTGAGATAAAGCCCAGAGCTGTACATTTGTTAGTTTCTCTAGTAGGATATATTCCTCCTGTTAATTATGAGACTTCAATTTGTGTCTAACTTATACGATGCCCCCTTTGCCTAGGACAAGCACATTCCTCTCCCTCCTCACACTCCTTCTAGAAGTTTATCCAAATAACTACCATCACAGTGCAATAGAGTTATTCCTGCATAAAGGAAACATCTGAGCTTGTACAAGAAATCTTACTTATCGAAAATACTTAAAGCCTCTACAAATGGAGGAAAGAAAGAAAAAAAATCTTGTGAGTTGCAGTGTTCGGTATCTACATTCCCCTACTTAAACTCAAGGATTATAATTGTATTTAACTACGCATTGTACTTTGCAAAGTTCTTCCACTGTTTCCCACTGTTTAATTAGAAGTTTTTAAGTCTGAAGCAATTTGACCTGCTCTATATTTAAGTCCAAAAATGACAAGGAAGTAAACATACTTCTGGGATGACCTATTACTATTTAAAACAGGGGTGGGAATAGAAACCGAAGTTTATATACCCTTGGGATGCATACAAACATCTAGGGCAATAACAATGGCATCTGCTGATGGTTCGGGGTCATGGGCTGTGAATTGCTTACCTGTACAAAAAGATTTTCTAGATACAACGTTTCATGTGCCCCTCAGGGTTCATTTCTTGGCAGGGAGCATGTGAAAAGGGTGGCTGTGGCCACATGTGGCTTGCCCCATATTAATACATATGTATATACATAAAACTACAGTTTATTGAAGGAAAAAAAAAAAAAAAGCAAGTCTTCTTCCCATCTACTGACGCACCTGTGACACTGTGCCTGACAGTACAAGAGAGTCTGCACTGATCATTCTTCCCTGAATAGCATGCTTTTTCTTCAGCATACAGCTGCATATACTAAAAAGGCAGCTCTTTAGACTGTTCCCACTTTTTTTCTCAGGTAAAGCAGCATTTCTTCCAAAATCTCCTTCATTCTTTCCGTAGCACTCACCACATCCCCCCTGCTGCTGCCTGACATCCCTCCAGGAGCCACGGCCTGATGAAGTTTCCCCTGAGAACACTTTTTCTGAAGCAGAGACTTAATAAAGTTGAAAGGTTTGGGGTGACCTTTCCCAGGGTGGTGCCTGATGCTACGCAGCTCAGTCTGTGGGGTCTCATGAGCCAGAGTCCACAGCAACAGGATGAGATTAAGATTTTTCTTACTCTCTCACCTTTTCACCCCTCATCCTCCAGGTTTTTTCTTCTCTGTTAGCTTTATTAGCACCAGGGCCAGACTGGAGAATTGATCCAGATTAAAAAAGAAGGAGGATGGGGACAGGTTTTGGCAGATGTTCTTTAAGCCAGATCAGTTCCTCAGTTCAGTTCACAGTGTTGTGCAAATTGTGCCAGGATGCTGCATGGGGATAGGGGCAAGGACATGTATTATGTATTAGGAACACCTTGGGTCAGCATGGATACTGGAGACTTTATCTCATGAAGTGACATTATGGATTTAGGCACCAGCGCAAGAGGTGACAGTGATTGCTTGGATGTGCCTTTGGCTCCTGTAAGTTAGGTTTAAGCCCTGTGGTTAAATTAGCAAACAGCTAATTTAAAGACCACCTTGAAGAAAAACTAAAACATTTTATATTCTGCTTCTTTATAATACACTTCATCTGATGTAGACAGTCAGTGTAAATCGAGTTGATTCCTTTTTCATAGCAAGTAAGGGTTAGGGATTAACAAAAAATACAAGTTTATCACTTGTTACAAGAAGTATTGGAAGATAATTGAGAAATACCAGCTGCATTACAAATATGCTGAGGTAGCAGGCTGCAGTCACTTTTCTCCAGTCTCATTCCCTTGTGTACAAAATTCTTCCAACAGTAGTCAAAGCCTTTTCTGCCTCTCACCCCACTCCACAAGAGCGGAGGCTGGGAGCGGACACAGCCGAGACAGCTGACCCCAGCTGACCACAAGGATATCCCATACCATATGGCATCATGCTCAGCATATAAAGCTGGGGAAAGAAGGAGGATGGGGAGCATGGGTGGGGGAGGTGTGTGGACAGTTGGACTGATGGTGTTTGTCTTCCCAATTCACTGTTATGCATGATGAAATCCTGTTTTCCTGGGGATGGCTAAACACCTGCCTGCCCATGGGAAATGGTGAATGCATTCCTGGTTCTGCTTTGTTTGTGTGTACAGCTTTTGCTTTACCTGTTAAACTGTCTCAACTCCTGAGTTTTCTTACTTTTACTCTTCTGATGCTCTTCCCTCTCCCAATGGGGAGAAAGTGAATGAGTGGCTGTGTGGGGCTTCATTGCTCATTAGGGTTGAATCACAATGAAGACCTAGCAAGAACCCAGTGAGAAAAAGTAAAGAGAAGAAAGGTTTGGTTTGTATTATCAACTACCTCTGATCCCACTGTTTCAGCTGGTTTCCTCCACCTGGACAGTGGTTTAAACTGTGTCCCCATCAGCAGGCCTGCTTGTGTACCATTAATAAGGCACAAGTCCAGTCATCAAATCTATGGCTCCAACCCAAAGGATTTTTCAAATCCATGCACCACACTGAACATCTTAGGCCATGAGGTTTCTGGTTTTCATTATGCAGGGTGTAATTTTTTTTCATATTTTGCAACCAAGAAGGCAAAATTTAAAACCTGTAGGCAAGAAAAAGTCATATTTTCACAGAAAAAGGAGGATGATATACATATTTTATACAGTTTATTAATACCAGAGATCTAAAGAAACTTTTGAGCATAAAAATATTCAATTATATGAAAAAACAACAGTGATGATTTAGAAACTCTCCCATCATAGTCCTTACGTTCCACTACTGCTGGGCTACCATTCAGGACTTTATTTGCATGGAGGACATCCCAGACAAGTTGGCTTTTCTGGAAACTTGATGAAGACCTCTCCATACAAAGTTGAAACACAGTTTTTTGTATTAAACCTGAAAGCAAAGGATAAAGTCTCATCCAGTTTTCAGGGCAGCTGGTTTATAACAGAGTGGGCTCTGCTCTGATGCAAACAGGGCTCAGCAGCCCTGCTGAAGGCAGGCCAACAGCACTGTCCCTCATTAAGTCTTGTTAATTATATTAGCTGCCTCTCAGCTGTTGCACGGGCAGTAGCCAGACAAGGGATATTGACAGAAGTGATTCCCAACAAGGACTCTCTAAATAATGTAATCCTGCCTTGCCAAGAGGAACAGACCAAGTGGCCTTTGGGGTCCTTTTCTCCCATTCTATAACCCTGGCCAGACTACCACAGCTAACTAACGGAGATTGCAACACAAGCTGCTGCAAATTCCAGATGGCAAGAGACACCTTGCTGAGCTGTCACGTAGCCTGCCCGTGCTGAGCTGGAGACAGGGTACATAGCTGTCCTGGCAGCACTTGGCACACATACCTCAAGGCATATCCAGAGCGCCATTCTCCTTTCGCACCATTGTAAGCCACAGCTCTCTTTGCATCTGACCTGCTTGGGGTTTGCTGGCTGGGGCTCGGAAGGAATGCAGAGCGATGACAATGTGGTTATTTTGAAGCCTGCCTGATGATGCAGGTTGCACTGTACAGCAACAGATGCCAGGTGAGCAGTGCTTCTTCTGGGCCTGCAGCAACCCCGACTGTCCAGGGAACCCATGTATGCCGGCTCAGCCACCCCAGTATGTGGCCAGCCAGAGCCTGGTGTGATCCTCTGCCTCCCTCGTACCAGCACGCAGCACCAGCCTGGAGCAAATGAAGGAGTTAATGGCAGGAGAGAGGAAAAGATTCCCACATCAGAGGTGTCCAAATAACACAGGGACTGGGACCTTCTCCCAGGATGTGGCACCAAGTGAAATGCCTGAGGCCATGGATCCTCCATGCAGGTCAGCCCAGGGAAGCCATCAGCACATGGACCCACCAACAGCTCTCCTAGTGCTGCTGTCCTGAACCCACCAGGCACAAGCCATGTCCACAACAGCGTATCACCTCATTACGGCACTGACACTGTTCCCAGGTGAGCAATGCCTGCTGGAGCTGATGAGACACACCTGCACCAGGTTCAGGGTGCCCTTGAGTGACAGGGCAGAGTGGTGAGGAAGGAGTGTCCATTCCAAAGAGCCTGGATCCTGAAGTGTGGTGAGTTACCTGGTGTACTTGTCTCCCACTTCCCAAACACAGAAAAGCAGAGCTCACACAGTCACAGGCACACTTACAGTGACGTTGAGAAAGGTCCACTGCTGTGAGACAACTCAGTGGAGCCACAGCACAGGTGCCCCTTGGATCTGGTCACTTCTACCAACCCCTTTCCAGAAACTCAGGAACATCTTGGATGGCACTAAAATGCTCGTATTTGTGCAGCTGAATGAAGGCTCAAGTCCCCATTAGCCACAATGGGAGCTCAGACACTAGTGAACACCCAAATGAATGCAAAGCCCTTGCTTCCTGAGAGCCCATGCTCAGGCCAGGATGCCTGTCTTGAGGAAAAGCCTCTCCTAACTATGTTTTTCTTGTTTGAACATGAGTACTTGCAATCAAACTGCCTTAGAAATGAACAGCCCCCTTCTGGCTGTTCCTTGGCAGAGATGAAGGCCCAGAAGTGATGTGCCATGCTCATGGCATGGCAGCAATGTCCTGGAAGGGTTTAGTTGACTGAGAGCATGGTCCAGCCTGGCTCTGTGACAGATAACAGCACCACGAGTCTCTGATGCACCCAAAAACATCTGCCCAAATTCAGAGTACTGTTGCAGCAGGGGTGACATCAGCCTCTACATTTTGATGCTTATAAGGAAAAACAAAAATGAGAGGAAGTCAAGAAGACAACTCTTTTGCTGAGCAGTTAATCATTGTTTTCTTGTTACCTGGGACCAGCAACTGTCACCTTATCAAGTGATTGCAAGACCCTGGCAGGGATGGAGCCACTCATCTTTGCTCTATCCCATCAAGAGAGCATGTTTGTCTCATGCAAGGTTCTGGTGCTGGCAGAGATCTGACGATCCTTGGCCACAGGGCTGTTTGGGTGAAGATGGTGCTCTGAATCTCACAGATGTATTTTTCAGGGGGTGTAGAGTTAAGTCAAATGGGTAAGTAGCATGAATGGGTGTCAAACCCTTTTGCTTGCTCATGAACCCTTCAGGTTCTTCAGAGGGAAGACAGGCAGTTACTGCCATGGGTTAGCAGAGGCAGTGACTGTTGTGTAGAGGTCCTTGCGCGGCTTCACAGGCAGTTCTTGGTGTGATAAATTCCTCCCGGGGGGAATTTCTGCAAAAGCCTTACCTGCTTCTGAAATCCAAGCAATGGACAAGTGAACTAGGTGGGATTTTAACCCACAGGTAATGCTGCAAATGAAAGGAACTCAGAGGGCATGATTTGCTCTTGGCATTTCTACAGCACTTAGGACCCTCACGAGTTTGCGGGGATGTAGCCCAAGATACTTGTCAGCTATGCTGCCTAAAGGACACAGTGTCAGGCAGAAGGAGACAGGCAGGGAGAAAGACCTGAAAAAACAGCCCTGATGGTTGTGGGAAAGCAAGTGAGGTTTGGGGGGCAGGAGGGAAGAAGCTCTGAGCTGTCCCTGACAGGAGAAACATGAGCATCTGAGCCAGCAGGGGCTGCATCCCCAGTGCTGCTCCCAGTGTCTTCTACCCCCAGAAGAAGGTCTCTGGTAAGGGATTGCCTCGCCACAGCCAAGGCCACTCCTCTGCCACCTCCAGACCTCAGCCTCAGCTCTGGGAAATGGTGCCTTGACCCAGGATCTTTGAAAATGGATTAGCTTCATCCCCATCTTCCCGAAACTCAACACATGCATTAGGTCTGATCTGCCTTGTGCACTGAATCCCTAATGAAATTGTACATCAAAATATATGAGCCAAAATGTTATTATTTTATGAACAGATGTTATCCGACATTCTCGCAGGAGTGTGCTGATTCTTGGAGAGATGGAAAAGGGCAGAAGCATTCCAAAGCATCTCTGTATAACAATACTGATTTACCAGAAACAAAGAAAGGGAATAAATACAATCTTAACTGTTAAAAACATTCAACTGAAAATGTTCCCTGTTCACAAAGTGAGGAGCTTACCAACTGTTTATAGAAAAAGTTCTAATTTTGAATACGTGAGAAATTTTGAACCAGAAATAGATTTTTATTTTATCCAATCAAAACTTTGGTTTTGTTTTTCAAATTCTCCTTTCAAAGCTAAAGTTTGTTTCCTCCCCAGGTTTTGTAAGTTGCACACAAAAAGGAGAAAGGACTAATGCCTAAGGAGGAAGTAGAGCAGAACTTCTCCCCAGTTTTTACAAAACTGAAGCAAAATATGGGAAAAAGAGGGGACAAAGTCCTGGCCAATAATCATTCGTTTGAGCCTAGCAACATAACTAGGAAAAGAAAGGATGAAGAAAAGCCCAGGTAAAAAGTGGTTTATTTTTTTCAGTCACATTATTTTAACTACAATCAAAACCAACTTTTCTGAGTTTTATACCCAGAGGAATGTCACATCAGAAGATACTTTTAAGATACGTTTCATATTACTGTAACAGCAAGGACTATACAGACAGGTTCTTCCAGGTGTCAGGAGAGTTTATAGTCCCATAGCAAGAAGGTAATGTGGAAAACTTTGCTAGGGTTGTTCCTGTGCAGCTGTATGAGACTGTTTCAAAGTAGAGCATAAATTGGTAATATAGACCAATTCCCTGATAAAACTGAGGGCTATTAACTGCAATAAATTTCTCTTACTTTAAAATACAATACAGCAATCTCTTCCTGCTGAATGAATAACTGACATCAATTTCCTGCATTTCCCAACAGAAAAGGAATGAAATAGCAATGGGAGATGGAAGAAAAAGTCTGGGATTCTACACACTTTCACACTGCACATACAGGCCCATAACATGAGTGCCAGACTGTCAGGAAGGTAAGTTTGTTTATTAGCTGCATCAGGTATTTATATACATTGATCAGCTCCCCTCCAGCCTTATCTTCTCCAAGGAGGAGCACTCCCAGCTCTCTCAGCTCTTGGTGATATCCAGGATGCTCCAGTCTCCTACCATCTTGATGCCCCTTTGCTGGACTCAGTCCAGTATGTTCATGTCTGTCCTGAACTGCGGATCCAGTGCTCCAGCAGTGTCTCACCAGCATGGAGAAGGGCAACATCATCTCCCCTGACCTGCTGGTGACTCTCTGCCTATCCTAGCACTGCTGCCCATGTTGCCCACCTGGACCCCTGGGGTCCAGCACTGATCTGAGTTTCAGTAATCCCAAACCTCTCCATGTGTGGCTTGTTCAGGCCTAGATGAGTCTTCAAGCCTGCTCATGAAGGAAGGCATGTCCACACTTCTCTGGTAGAGCATCAAGTCTCCCTTCTCCCTCCCAGCTGCTGGAGGTAAGGGCATGGAGTGGTTGTCCTGCCTGTCACAAAAGCTGCTCTCCCCATTCACAATCCCCTCCCTTGATTCCCTTTGTAGGTCTTCCTCCCTCTGCTTCTGCCAAACCTTCCCACCTTCAGTCAGAAGTCACCTTTAATTTCCCCTGTCCTGATAAGTCACAGAGAGCAGCCAGTGCTAGCTGGGCAAATGGCCCTACATGAATCCTGCCAGAGAGGTTGGAGTTTTGTTTTCTGACACCAGGGGAATCAACCAAGAGCAGACATGGGTGGGGACCAGACTGCTCCCTCCTCCACCTAGAGCAGTTCTCATGTTTCTCTCTAGCAGTGGGGCTCGCTTTCCAAGGAAGCATGAGATTATGAGGGGCTTGCTTTAGGGAAGTGTTCCTCTGTCTGCTCTGAAGAGCCAGCAAAATGTCCCCTAGGGCATGGCCTCTGGAATCTCAGCTCAACATTATGACAGGGAGAAATTTATTGGTGCACAGAGGACTAACTACTGCAGTAATTGAAAATGACTTCAGGGGAATATAGGTCAACAGAGCATGATCTGACCCACAGTTTGGCTGGGATAGAAAAGTGGGTGCCTTGGCCACGAACACTGCCATGAGAGGTTCACAGACTGCACATAACTAAAATAGAGGATTGTGTTGCATCCTGAAAAGACAGAAGCAGTGCCAGCAGCCAGAGTTAATAGTCAAAGCCAGATGCTCACCCACCTCCTGCGCCTTCTCCCCAGAAAACAGGATGCCTTTCTTGTCTGCCACTCACTGTTCCCGGCACCAGCTGATGAGGCGTCTCCTCCCCCGGTTGGTACAAAATAGACGGCCGTCTTCCAGGAAAGGCACAAATCTTCTTTGACAAGCAGTGATATTAACAGGGATTAGGGAATGCAAGAGCCGCTGCCAGAATTGCACAAAGGATGCAGCCCAGGCTGCCTGGCCCTGGAAGCTTTTTAATCAAGATTAAAGGTTACATTGAGGACGGGGCTGTATTTTCAACCCACTGTGAAACCACCCATTCACCCATTCAGAGCAGGGATTTCTGAGCAACCGGCAGCCTGTGATATGTGCGGGCTTACACCAGCACCGACCCTCCCTAATCTCTGGAACAGTATGCAGCGATGGAAAGGGAGTATTGTGGCTGACAAGGCAGCTAGTGAAGGCATCACCCCACATGGCTTGTATTGCTTCCCAAGATTAGATGGGATCACAGTACAAGGTATTCTGCCAGAGCTGTCCTTGCCTTCAAACCCCACAGAGAGCTCTGTGTCAGGCAAAGGCTTTCCATTCTCCAACAAGCAGTGAGTTTTGAAACTTACAAATAACATCCGTCCCTACCTGCGCATCTCCACCCATGTCCTCTTGTATCAGCTTCCCATTACACATCAAAGTTTAGGTTTGGACCTGTACAATCAGTGAATAAAAGTGCCTGCAGATAATAAAATCTGGTGTCAGTGGAATTTGTGGCTTCTGGTGTTTTACCAGGATTATTTTCTAGATGCTTCAAAATATCTTTTTTTCTTATATTTGATCTCTTTTATTTTTAAAAGACCATCAGGAAGATTTGCCAGCAATTTGTTTGTGGGATGAGAAGTCATAGATTGAACAGCTGCTGTCTGAGTACCACAATCACATTTGGGGCTTGGACATACATTTGTGACACTTGATGCTGAAGTTTCATTCCCTTAAGGTCATGCATGCATTAACACAGCCACAAGATCATATTCAAAAAATTAGAACTAGAAAAACCTTTATCTTTTGCAAGTAGTATAATAATTGCTCTGACTGCCACCTAATGTGGATAAAAACAGGCAGGCCAGGTACCATTTCAGCTGTGGCAAAGTGGGTCTCAGAACAGGGGGTGAAATTCTTATGGGGAGCTGAGGAAGCACTCAGGCTGAGCTTTCTTCACCACAGCTGGGTTGCTGCTGGCACCACAGCCAAACTGGCTGCAGTGTAAAGTATGTGTACAGCAATGGGTGTGCATGTGTGTGCACACATTACCGCATGTGTGGCAGCAATCCTCTGTGTGTTTTAAAATGCCACCCCATCCATGGGATATGCTGAATGATGAAAACAGGAACACTGAAGTTACGCACTGACTCTTGTCTGGATTTGAAGCTGGTTACAGCCAGCCTTTGGTTTCACACAGTTTCAAATGAAGGGTTTCTTCCTCATCTTTAGAAGTGCCTCTAGTGAAACCGAAAGGAGGATAGGGAAAGAAAACACAGACAAAAAGAGGGATCATTCAAGGTACCCACCATACTCAGTCATCTCTGGTATCCTGTATCAGTCATATGTGGATGGCCCTTAATTACATGTGTAAATAATCACAGCTGCTGAGCCCCTTGTGGGTTTTAGCAAGAAAAATTGCCTGTGTGAAATTGCCACGGGATGTGCCTTATTCTCTGGTCTGTATTCATTATTCTCTTGTATAAAAATTTCATTTACGTAGTCAGAAACAATGCCATGAGGTCTAGGCCAGCAACCACACACCCTAACTAACCAGGAAGAAAAGCCAAAGCAAATACTCCTGGGTTCTGCAATACACAGTGCACCCAAAATACCCAGAGAATAACAAATAGAGTACGACGGTTGATTTATGGGGGGATCACGTCCCGATAGCCGGAGGCTTTTCCTCTGTTACATTGCTGGGAGCTTTCCTCCCCCCACTAGTTTTTCCCCCCCCCAAAGGGCGGGTCCCAGGGGGCCCCGCAGAGAGACACACAGAGACCACCGGAGAGGGAGCAGAGAGAGCGAGTTTATTACATGGGTAAAGGTATTTATACCTTTTCGATGGATCGTAAAATATCCAATAGAAAACTAGGAATAACAACCAATAGGAAAGGGTTAACTAAGAGCCAATAAGAAACTTTAAACACACTTCAAGGATACACTCTTTCAGACCTAGCTAGGGAGATAACGGTTCCTCTCAAGGGATTTTGGGAAGAAGACACAGTGTCTTAGTAAAAAAACAACAAGACTCCATCTTAAACAATAGAAACAGCTTTTGCTTTTAAGGTATTTAGGTTAGCTTTTTTCCCTTCTTCACCAGCCCATTTCTCACAGGACTTTTTCCATTTCTGATATTGATTGTTCACTGCCACATTAGAGTATTAAAAAAAAAAAAAATAGTGTCAGGACTGGTCCATGAGCCATTCAGCAGCCAAATGTCGAACTAACAAATTAGGATATTGAATGAGTTGCTCGTAGGGGTCTATTCAGTGCTGTGGGGGTCTGTGTGTCCCTCCCCACTGCTGGCGTCCGCTGGGGAGGCAGTGGGTGCCAGAGCAGAACACCTTTCCCATCAATGCTTTATATTTCAGCACAGCCTGCAATGCAAAGAGCTCCAAAAGCCCAGCACTGAGGACAGCAGCTGCACTGAGAGCCCCAAACTGTCACCCTGCAAAGCAGTGCCTGGGCTTGTGCCAGCCACGTAGTGCTGGCCCCACTCCCATATGTGTGTGGACTCACTTCCTTCAGTGCAGTACATTTGGTCCCTCCTCAGCATGCTGAAATAAATAAGGTCACTTGCACAAACACACCCTATTTATCTTCCCTGCTGCCACCAGCTCTCACCCTGTCCAAATATAATTGTTATGTCCCCGCTCACGTAACCTGTCCTGACATCCTTATTCTGGTCTTCCTGCTGGGCTAAGCAAAGCTGTCTTTGCATTGCAACCAAAATGAATCCCAAGAAGTGGTCTTGCAGCTGGTAAGAAATGAAATGCTGTGATGACTTGAAGGCTTAGGAGAGGGCAAGGGTCAAGTGGATTGCCCTCCTCATATAGCTCACAGGTTTTCTCTTAGGAAAATCCCCCTCTAGCTGTCAAGAAGGCAAGTCACACAGAACACAGTTTCCTCTCAAGCCAGAACCTCCTACCTCCTCCTGTCCCTACCTCCCACTGACCTCCACCAGTAAAAACTTCTGTGTGGCTCGCTTCAAAGCAGGTTGCAATTTCAAATACCAGTGTACTGTAAATAGGGAAGTTGCTCTTCTGGAGACTTAGGGTGCCTGTTATAAGTAATGTGGTGTGAATGAATATGCCATGTCAGCAGACAGGGTTGTCTCTGGATTACTTTTGAGAAAAGAGAGGTGCGAAGGCATTTCCCCAAGATATGCACTGGGGTGAAGGAAAAGATGTGGTCTAGACTGTCTTCCAGGGTTCAGTGCTTTAAACTAACATATTAGCCTCCTAACCGATTAACTGTTCTAAAAACCAAAACGAAATCAAACAAAAACCCGCCACCAAAACCACAAAACAACCCCCAAAAAACACAAACAAAC